>MAYD01383514.1:0-14129 GCA_001909325.1 Ruellia speciosa
GTATATAATTAGACTGGGTCACTGGCCAAAGGGAGGCGATTAGTCCTTTGGACTCAATATAATTTGTCATTTCCAAATGAGGTAATTAGCCATTTGGATCCAATATAATTTGTTTTAGTTAAGTTGAGGTATCATTTTACTTGAGCTCAAGTGTGATTACTTTTTAGAAGCCCATACTACCAAACATTATCAATTAGTTTCAGGCAAAGGAGTTTATGTAGTTGATGCCCAAGTTTAATTAAACTCTTGGCCAAGCATGAAATTAGCAGATAGACGAAATGAGTTATGGAAGTGATACCCAATTTATTATTGGATGATTGAATTAATGCAGGTGAGAAACGGAAAGTTGTTTTGGTTCCAATTCTGAATGTGACCATTTCAATAATGTTGAAGTGATCACTTTTCAAGATTTTGTAATCATTTTCAAAATTTATGATCATTTTAAAAAATGATCTCATTAAGACTTTTTGTAAATTATCACAAAATTTGTGAAAATAATCATATTCAACATTGTTGAATCAGCATGTGATCCACTTCCCCTATTAACGGCTTGCATTGGCCAGTGCCAAGCGAATCATTCCAACAAAATGTTCTATGCAATTAATTATTTACATGAAAGTGGTGAGATTGATTGTCTATGCCAATTTATTCCGCCCACCATGTTTTTTTTTAAAAGAAGGTCTTTTATAAATGCCATTCAAGGGTGACAAAACAAATACATTACAACTTCAATCGAGCCTCTCAAGACTAGGATCGCTTTGCTTAAGTCTTTTTAGTATGGCGTTGACTTTCTTGATTTCAGTTGTTCATCGGCTCCTTACTTTACCGGTTTATTTACATAGAAAGAAACCCGAATGGAAAACTTGGCCAACCCAATGAATCACAACAAAGGATTTGGAACGTGCCACAAACCCGAGTTTGAACTTTTCCACTCATAGAACAAAAACATGAAATGAATCATGAATCTAATGAAGTAGAAGGAATAAAAACAGCGCAAAGGAGGACCACACGAACCCGACTATTGGGAAAGTCTCCCAACACTTAGAAACCTGACCAACTCAAACCCACTCAAACTAAATTGAGAAATAGAAAAAATCACAAGGCAGAAAAAGCAAGCAACAACTAAATTTTATGTTGCAGCCCAAATTTTATGACATATTGTAATACCCCGTATTACTAGACATCAATTAGAGTTGATTAGTTAATTAAACCGGGCTAACTAATCGAGCCAACATGGATAAATTTGAAATTTCCGAGTTTATTTATTATTAAAGAAATAATTGAATAAATTCATATGGGGCAACACTCAGAAGGATGGGATTTATAAAATCTGTAAAGGATTATTCATGCATAATGAAGTAATATAAGTGTAAGAATAATCCAGAATGGACTCGGCACGCGAGTCTTAGCCTTCCAGCAGCTATGGCGAAAATTCTTCCTCTTGGCAAGATTTTTATTCTATGGCAAGACTTTGGCGAGGTTTTAAATACTCGCCAATAGCTTTCTTTTCCCTCATATACTCGCCAGTTGTGCATGCATGGAATTCTCAATTTATTGAAGGCTTCCAGACTATTATTCCTTCATTTTGATCACTCGCCATTACCTTGATGTTCTTAAAACTCGCCAGTGTATTCCATTGTTATCCGCCTGGCAGTTTTATTTTAGTAACCGAATCTTTCTGATTCATTCAAGATTTATTTCCCTTATGTAACTTCCTTCTTTGAAAACCCTAGTATTATTTAAACCCACTAATTAGGGTTTGTGCCGTTTTTACATCTTTTTCCCATTCCATATCGTTTCATCCTCCTCGTCTTTTCTCTCTCGGCCAACTGCACCGATCGCCATTTCGAACAAGACCAATTCATCAATTCGCATTCGTCATCTTCAAGGTAATCAAGTAGACTAATTGTTTTAGATCACCTTAATCCGGTTGTATGATTTTATTTCTCAATTCCTTTGAAACCCTTTGAAATCGTTTCTGTAAAATCGGCCATGAAGTTGTGTTTTCTGCAAATTAATGGTAATTGATTTTGAGTAATAAAAATGGTCTAGAAACCCATTGATGATTGTTTATTCATGATAATGGAATAGGAATTCAATTTGGATTTGTCTATGGATTGCTGTGCCCTTATATTGATTTTCCAGATTTAATAAATTGCTCACGATTTTTTTATATAAAATTTGAATGTTAGAAACCCAAGAATAATGGTATGTTGATGTTAATTATTAGGATTTATGCCATCATCAATTTCTGGGACTTTGAGCAATTCGTATTTATGAACGAAAATGATTTTGATAAGTAAGTGTGCCTATGAACCAATGATTTTACCGAATGAATATGTTCATGTGTTTATGAATTTATGACAAAATTCGATATTTCGGACTAGCAGTTTTGATTAGCTGTTTATTGGTGAAAATGTGACCTGGGCGAGAGTTGAAGGGCATAGGAGTCTTTGGCGAGAATTTTTATCCTTGGCGAGAGTTTTAAAGTCTCACCAAAATGCCTAATATACTCGCCAAAGGGGTCTTTGCCTCCGAGAACTTTAGTACTCGCCCAAGGACATGTTTCCCATTAGCTGAAAGACTGAACTAAGTATTATTCCGAGATTTTTGTCAAAATTGGCGAGAATCCTAAACACTCTCCATAAATCCTACATACTCACCATAAGAGCTATTTCTTCAGAATTCAGAATACTCGATCGTTCATTTATTCCTTCGGAAAAAGGAAATACTCGGAATTGTTTAATGACTCGTCATGGACTTTTAAATATTCCAAATACTCGACAAAGCTTCCAAAGGCTTAATGCTTTCATGAGAAAGATGATACTGGACCTTGGGCAATTGCTGAAGACTCGATTTATTCCAAATGATGCAACACTCGCGGTTCACTTCAGTCATTTATGGACAATGGATACTCGATATTTCATGGAAATAATATATCAATTGAACATGATTAATTATTCCAGATTATATGCACAATGATTATGGATATTCAAACCCAATTCAAGCATTAAATTAATTGGGCATGCAATTATGATTAATGAATTATGATACCCGGATAATTAATTAGGGTTAATGATTGTAGGCCCTTCCGTCTAAGACTCGCGGCATAGGATTTAGATTTGGATTTATTGTACGACAAGGCTTTATCAAGATTGTCGATAAATGTATGGAAACATATATCGGGCAACCATAAGTCCCATTAATGATTAAAGTGCAAAGTATTATTTGACCGGGTAAATTTAAATAATCCGCATTATATGAATTATTTTATTTACATAATTTTATTTATTTATGAATGAGTGTTTAATTGTTCGAATATTTCTTTGACATTATGTGTATTTTTTGGCATATGCATAAGACATCTATTTAAACTGAATTTTCGTATGGAATATACTAAGCCTTCCGAAGCATGATTAAGGGTTTATTATATCCTTGTGTTGTGCTAGGATTTGGGCAAATACTCATTGAAAGATTATGATGATTAAACCGAACCTTAATGCATCCTTAAAAGATTTAATCACGTAAACTAGAAGGAAGAGTGGATCATGTCGGTTTTACTTTTGGACTGGCCACCTTAAGTTCAGTTATGTTTTTATCTAGAGAAATTAATTCTCTAGTTATGATTCATGTTCTACTTATCGGGGGTAGATCCTCTTACATGAGGTTTGCCGGTAATTTAAGAATGGTAGGGGTAAGGGATAGCAGCCGTATGGGGTGCGACGTACGGAATTAATTTGCTCTTTACTTGCATACTCAAAGGAAAGGTGCGGGCTAACGAAGATTAGTTCCCCTTTCGACCCGAATGGAGACTGCATCTGTCTTGTTGTATTGATTGGGTGAATCCATCTACACTAGACTTTGGTTCGTCAAGATTCATGTTATGTTAATCCACTCTGGTTCATGTCTGTATTCCCGTATTCGTGGAGCACGCTAAGTGGGGACTATCGGTATTGTACGCATGATGGTGTCCTGACCGCAAATAGTCGAGTGTGAGGCGGACATTAACTATATGTGTAGAAGCTTGGTTAGCAGTCCAAGTATAAATACGTATAGCACTTGGATTTTCCCATGATTCGGAAGCCCAAGTGTTGCTTGATGCATACTTTACAAGTCATGATTTAACTGCTCATTAAAGCACTTTAAAACTGTGCACGGCATAAGCATACTTTATTCATGACTGTTGCATAAATGTTTTAAGGATCTCGAGTCAATATTTATGGAGATGTTGGCTCGGCATCTCATGATGATTGCGTTTGCATTTTACGAATGGTTGGTGATATGTTTTCATACTTAGTCTCGTGACTAATGATGCTAATGTTTGCATCTCAGGTGATCACGAGAATCGCGAGGATATACCTCCGATGCAGTAGGGGTTCGGGCTAGAACCCGAGGGAAGTTAGGTTGAGCGAACATTCTGTGCTTAATCTGTTATACTAACATCTGTGGATGCAGGACTACTTGTTTATGTTTCTTTATTCTATTACGAACGTTTTTGTGCAAGTTATTTTATTCGGTCTGTATTCTATGGTCGAGTCCCGGTGTGGGACAGTTTTGAACTTTATTCTGTAACGGACTTTTAAACATTTAATTTACTTTCCATTACGTGCTTATGTGTCTATTTTATGAGCTTTCCAAGCATGATGGCTGTGATCTTTGGGAGTTAGCTTCCTAAGTCGCAACGTACTCTGATAGGATGAGATAATGAATGAGCCTGTGCACCGAGCTTATTGTGGGGTTTAGGGTTAGATTCCATGATAAGTTATGTGTGGCGGTAACATGTCCGGTTTACGGAAATCGGGGTGTTACATGGTGAGATTGAATTACTTTTGGAGTTGCAAAAAAAATAAATATGTATCTCCAATAAGACAATAGGTATGTCCGTTGTTCAATTCCATTATGAAGAATAAGTTTTATCTTTGATTTAAACATTTTCCGACATTACGCGCACCTTTAGCTATTTTTTTAAAAGATAGGATATTCAATCTAAAAAACACATAGGCACACATAAGCATAAGTGCAATAAAAATTAACCCGAATAAAAATTTCATACTCGAGACCAGACCTGAACCCACCACACCCGAACCTGAACTCGAGGACCCGACGAGTAATCGGGTCTTACCTGCTAACCTAAAAACATATTAAGTTTGTCAAACCCTATACCAGAGACCCGACCCAAACTCGAACCTAAGGACCTGATTGGTAAATATTTGTTACCCGCAAACTCGGAAGCCTATTAAGTTTGATAGATTTGGATCATTTAGCCCAATTTAATATTATGCAGCCCACATTACAAATTTTATAATTACATAGCACACATTACAAATATAATATATATGCAAAGTTACATCACAAAATGGTAATATAATTTATAATTATTTAATGCTATGGGTCGGGTTCGGGTCGGGTATGAATCGGGGTCAGGCCAAGATAGAGACAATACCTACTACCCTACTCATACCATATGGGTCCAATTTTAATATATTCATACCCTATCCTTATCTATTTAACTGGACACATATCCTATCCATTTATCTCAAGTTCGGGTCTTACTCTTACCCATTGCCACCCCTAAACAGGGCATACAGGAAAAGAGTGCTTCTAAAGCATGCCATTACATCACATTACATTGCAAGAATTGGGATACATATACCCCCTCGCTTACAAATAATTTTTGTCTTATGAATTTTAAAATATTTCAAATTAATTGTCATTTATACATTTTAAGATAATCATATTACACTATTATCCTTTTATTTTTTTCAATTTCATCAATCACCATAATATTATCCCTATAGTTCTTTCAATTTTAATATAATTATTCACTATATCATCCATTTCACCCATGTTAATATTAGTAGGCCTAAACCTCTCCCCCCCCCTTAAAAAAAAAACCCTTTGGTCTTTAGGAAAATGCCCCAAACTTTTTGTGCACCTGTTGACTCGATTTTCCAAAATCAACAACCATCTTATCGGAGGAAGGACATCACTTTGAATTAAGATTCATTATGCTACTCCTAGGAAAGTATTGAAAAAAAGCAGTAAAGATAAAAGGAGATAAGTTCTTTGGGGTGGTCTATCGGCGACCTGTATTCCATTGCAAGTATTTATACAAGTATAACCTAGGGGCGTTACTAGCCTACAAAACTGCCTACTACTACCACTACCACTATCACTAAACAGCCTTTAAAGGCCTATTAATCATTACAACAATAATGAGGGGAAAACCATCTATAATCATGCGGGTAACTACTCTAATATGCGCCGACGGTTCTTTTTCTGTAATTGCTCATCGGCCCAGCCCCTCCTGGGTCTCTTCTCGGTCTTTCTTTGGCCTTAACGACCCTTCTTCTCGTGTTGTCGGTCGTGTCTATTTTCGGCCTAACTCTTCAGCACCGGATCCCTTTAAACCCTGGTCGTGCTTCATCGGGCCTTCTATTCTTTTCGGGCCGACCTAGCGGCCCCTATACGATTACTGCTAATCGGCCTTGTTTTATGGACGTGGCTCGTGGTAGTCACAATCATTCTTATATTTTGGGTGTTAACAGAGACCCCTCATATAAGGTTTCATCTCAGCCGAAAGACTGTCAGCGGCCATGAGCCTGATGGTCATATCTCTGCAGTTACTACCTTAGAAGATTATGCCAAGATTTTTTGTCGAAATCCTAGGCAATAATCACTTTGAGACGCCTCATATCCTGCGAATTTCGCTTTACATTGATGGGCTTTGGATGATGATCATGATGCTTATAAAATGCGCCACTTATCGAACATTGTTCGCATCATTCCTCAGCCAATTACCCTTGGCCTTGTATGTCTTGTGCATACGACGTTTTTGTTTTGAACCCCAATCACTAATGGCTCCTTTTTGCCCAATACAGAATCTTGAATCATCTTAGCTCTCTTATTTCGATCAGTAGAGTAGGACGTGCTCCTATGTTCTGAATCCATTAGCGTCATTGCCCCTAGGGTGATGTCATTGCCTTTTGTCCTCAGGCCCCAAGGATGCGGGATTGCCAGACAACAGCATTTGCTATCCTTCTGGGTGTTTCCGTCCTGAAAAATAGCATTGCTTCTCTTGTCCCTCTGAACGGGGTGGCGTTGGTGGTGGTGCTAGGGGTATCCACTCTTATTGGCCCACTCACCGGCCGTGTTTACCAATCTAATGACCAGGGCATTGGCCTTCCATTTGGTTGGGAGAAAGAGTTCCATAAAGGAATACCACACAAGTCCTTGGCATTATGGGCAGTGGCCGAACCATGAAGTGTGGCGAGGATCCACACCCTTAGTTATCTTCCTCGTTCCGTTTTTACTAGAATGAGGTTAACCATTTAATGACTGGTCGTGACTCTGGCCAGTCTGGGCTCAGCGACGTTTCTTCGATCGCCGGTACGATGGCGGCTGGAATAATCCCAGCCGCCTTGGGGATTTCTGCTACAGCTGAATCCACGTCTTCCCCTTCAGCCATTCTTGAGACGAAGGCGACGTCCTGTTTGGTCGCTCATCCGGTCTCACCTCCCAACTGCACATCCTAGCGGTCGCGAGGAACCCGTGGATCGCTGGGATAGAGTGGAAGAATACGTAGTTTTCCTCCAAACTCATCCGAGTCTTTGACCCAGCTGGCACAGACCCTCACACTTGTGTTGCAGGGATCGTAGCTTCGATCAAGTCCATGCAACTCCAGCGTGAAATGAAAGAGTAATACAAATGGCATGGCCTCTTACGTTCGTAGGAAGCACTTAACGGCAGAAGACCACCGATGTCAAAACCAGCATTAGTCTCCCCCATCGGCAGGTTGCTCAAGTCCAAATACATTGAGATTTTCCTCTTTTTCTTGTCTTCTTGATGGAAAAAAGATGAGTGGACCAATTCGCAAGCAACGACCAACCAACTCTAGGAGAAGACGAAGATGTTTCAGGCAAGCGTCACCTAATGACTCGACGACCATAGAGAGCCTAGACCAATTATCTTTCCTGAATCCTCTTCCTCTTTAAAGTTGTAAACTCTTCAATATTGTACCTTGTAAAGATATTTCAAGTTTGATCAATACAATGTTAACTTTTAAAATGCAGTTATGTCTATTGTTTCAACTTTTGGCCTTGAATATTAATCATGCTTGTTTACGCTAAGCCGTACGTTATCAATTGCACTCTAGGCCACAAACCATTTCCATTTGGCTTTGGTCGAGTTACCCATTATGGCCTAAGGGTCAGCATTCTCAAACGGGCGATCGATAGCCCCGGCCCCCAAACCGTTTGGAGTTCGATTCCAAGAGGTCGTACGAGTGGAATGCTGAGTGGTAGCGACTTTCCCATTTGAACAGTCCTACCCTAACCACCGGGCCATGTTGTCAGCCTCGAGTTGGTGCTTCGGCTAAGAGTTCAGCTTTCACTCAGATTGGCTCCTCGAGGGGCAGCCGTGCTGGCCCATCGTCTGGTCCATCTCCTGGATCTAGAGCCTAGGCATAAGTTAGACCCATTCCCACTTTGGGGAATGGATCCTTATCCACCTGCATGCTGAACATTTTTAAACGTCCTGCATTAATGGCTCTCTACATAACCTCTAGGAAGTGATTAAACTTTCTCGTTGAGTGGTTACAGGCATTGTGCCATTTGCAGTACCTTATCACCCCCTTCATGCTATTAAAGGTGAAGATTGGTTGGCCCCTATGGAGTACGTTAAGTTATGTGGCGACCAACTCATCAAAGATCTCGTTAGCCTTTGTCGTGTCAAAGGTGACGAGAACTTTTTCCCCTCCCAGGGTCGGTCTTGTAGCCGTTGGCGGCCTTAAAGCCTTACAGACGTAAGGCTGGTCATCCACAACCAGCTCGGCCATGCAGATGGCTGATTGGTCAGACAGTTCTTCTTCGGACTCGACTTCGTCAGCCCATGATTCGATAGCCGACACGTGTCCATACTGTCTATGCCATCTCTCAGCCTTACTCTCTTTTTCATAAAGCCACTCTAGTCGAGCGGCCCACCCTACGAGCTGAGACAAGTCCTGGATGTTCAGGGTAGTCAATCCATGCCTGAGCCGTGAATTCATATTTTTAACGGCTATCTTAGCAAGCTCATGTTCGGGAAGAGAAACCGAACACTTGCCCTTTAATAGTTTCAGCCGATTCAAATAATCGGCCGCTGGTTTTAAGGCCCCCTATTTAACATCCATGAGGTCTGTTAGACAAACCTCTAGGGTCGGACTATAGAAGCGGTCGTGGAAGATCCGCTCTAGCTAATCCCAGCTTTCCACAGAGTCTGGCGGCAGTGACGTATACTAGGTGAAAGCCAATCTAGTGAAAGAAAGGCCAAATAGTTGCAGCTTGAAGTAGGGGTTCGTGGCCATTTTCCCGCATTTGGCTATAAATCGTCTTATGTGTTCATCGTGGAACACCCTTTGTCGTCCCCTGAAAATGTAGTAAAGTCAGAGGTTTTTCCCCTTAGTAGGGGATACCTCTGCTCCACCCATTGGGGGTAGGGCTCTCAGTAAACAGGTTGGCCGAGAGGTTGTAGGTGATCGCCGTACTGGATAGCAATGATGTTGGTGACCATGTCTTGCAAATTCAAAGGACCTGCTAGGCTTGCGCCGGTATAAGCAGCACTGGCGCCGGCGACGGCAGCAGAGGAGGAGGCACAACCGCTTGTGGCGCTGCCGTGGAAGTGGCCGGCCCTGGTGGTACTTGCTGGTATCCCCCTTTAATAAGGTCAACCTGATATCCTCCGTGTTGGACGAAAGGATATTGTTGGGATGTCACATACTCAGGCGGGATTAGTTGACTCTATCTCGGGCCCATGGGACCGTGTGAGGCAGTGGAGTATCCCATGGCCTGGGTAGTAGGCATCGGCTTGGGGACATCGTACTGAAGCCCCTGGCCGTAGTAGGCTGCCTGTGGGACAAAGCTTTCAAAATGGATGTGCTGATACGGTCCGACATCAAAGAATCCTTGAGAAGCGTACCCCATAGGAGGCGGGAAAATGTCGTTGTTCGCAGCATTGGTAGGAACCACTAGTACCCCGTGGGGAGGTACATCAGTTCCAACCATAAATCGGCTCTCACTCAGCGCATCCGCGAGTACTATTTGCCGCTGCAAATAAGCGCCCATGGTTTCTGAAAAGGAAGTCCATTGATCAAACACGTATTGGGCCATCAGTCCTCGATAAAAGGAATCTGACGCATACGTGTTAGTTGTAGTTGTACGGTCACTCGTAACTCCCGGCGGAGGAGGAGGAGGAGGTAGGAACTCTCCCGTCCCTCATTCACGAGGTGTCAACGAACTGTGAATCGGTGTGAGAGACGCGCTAGTGGTACCAATACCTTGGTTATCATCCTGAGTTGACATCTCTAGAAATTTAGACAACGTTGGTATTCTTCTACCTGAACGCAGGGTGATAAAGTTATCCACAGTGGTATAACAAACAAACGACAATGTTTGTCAGACGTTGTGAATCTTCGTGTTATCCCAATTAATGGATCTTCGGTACGCAACCACACAGATACGCGACTGATTGTTTCCCATCAACGGAATCAATATGTTGACTCGATTCCCTGAAATCAACAACCGTATTGTCGGAGGAAGGACAATACCTCGAATTAAGATTCACTACGCTATTTCTAGGAAAGCATTAAAAGAAAACAGTAAAGATAAAAAGAGATAAGTGTTTTGGGGTGGTCTATCGGCGACCTGTATTCCGTTGCAAGAAGAGGTATTTATACAAGTATACCCTAGGGGCGTTACTAGCCTACAATACTGCCCACTACTACCACTAACGCTATCACTAAACAGCCTTTAAAGACCTGCTAATCATTACAACAATAATGAGGGAAAAACTGTCCAAAATCATGCGGGTAACTGCTCTAATATGCGTCGACGGTTCTTCTTCTGTAATTGCTCCTCGGCCCAGCCTCTCCTAGGTCTCTTCTCAATCCTTCACTGACCTTAACAGGTGTCCTTCTCGTGTTGTCGACCGTGTCTATTTTCGGCCTAACTCTTCATCACCGGGTCCCTCTAGACCCTAGCCGTGCTTCGTCGGCCCTTCTATTATTCTCGGGCCGACCTAGCGACCCTCCTACCGATTCCTAGGCTGATTAGCAAATTAGCCTTGTTTTATGTTCGGGCTCGTGGCAGTCACGGTCATTCTTATATTTTTTGTGTTAACAGCACCATATGTTTAATTTTAAATTTTTCGCTAGCATGTTCAGGAATATTATCCACATGCTCCTAGATGGGTAATATATCACTTAAAATAATATCACTTTTCTTTCGAATGGATTTTTAAGCAAATACAACCATAATACAATGACTCTGTCGTGCAACCAATTTTAAGGAGATAATGTGAAAAATGACAATTTTATCCCTTTAAAACATATAAAAACACACTATTTCTAAAGATGGCCGATTAAAAATTTAAAATTCAACGAACGGTGAATAAAAAAAAGTTTGGGGGCAATATATCCGAAAAGCCTAAGTTTTAGGGTCAACATGGCAAAAAAAGTTTACTCTCCCATTCTAGTTCAGACGCGTGCACGACACTATCGAAATCTAAAGAAATATTCCATTTTAAGGGGGTATTTGCAAAAAATTTCAAAAGGTGGGGGGGTGGGGGATGCCAAATAAAAAATTATGGAAAAATCAAAATTTACTCCTCTACTCTGGCTCAAGGGTGTACACAACACATTGTCGAAATTTGAGGGAATATTCCCTGTTATAGGGTATTTACAAAAGTTTTCAAATGTTAGAGAGCCAAATACCAAGAAAAAAGGTCATGTATGAAAATGTAAAAAAAAAAAGAAGGTTGAGATGTTCCCGTAATTAGCTAAAAAAATTTATTAATTGACATGAAATTTGAACCAATGACTCCAACTTTTTAGATCCACTTTTAACAATCAAACTAAGCTATTTCTAATTTAAAAATTAGTTTAATAATTAATACACATCTCTATAATTTATAATTTAACACCACACAAATAGTGCATGCTTTGGTTATTATTACATATTAAATATCTCACATTTAATTGAATTTAGATATCATATTATTATACAAATATATCACTATAAAAAAAGTGGGAAATAATATCTCATTCCCCAAGCATATCTTTAGAAAAAGATCTCATCGTTAAATATATAAAAATATGAGCTCCATTACACTATTACCAGGTGAAATGACATATGCTCCGATCCGGAGAGGGATTCCAAAAGTGTAAAAGAGCCATAAAAATTCTATTTTAGATACATCCTAAAAATGTACAAAAATGGTCAATAAAAACATACCAATCATTGAATCAATTGCATTTCTACCATTGGATCACAATCCAATGGTTGAAATTAAGAATATGGATTCCAGTATGATGTGCTTCAGGAGGTCAACCAGTCCCCCCTCTGTCCTACAAAATACAGATAGGACAACTACAGACAAAAAAAGATGGATGAATTTTTTATTAGCAGTACAAGGAACTATCATAAAATGGGAAAAGTCTTTGCTACAACAGACAATTATCATTTGCTAAAAGACCCTCCAAAGCATCATATACCACCAACCACCATTATTACCAGACATCTGACTTTCAACCATCACAGACATATTGACACAGAGGCCTCTTTTCATAGCTCAGAAAAATAGCGTCAGAAGAAATACCGCCATTTTTTACACTACTTATCATCGAATACAAAGTTACCGTGATAAGTATGTACACAGATTTTCCTTGTCTAACCACAGATTAGTTGCAGAAGAAATCTACAGAGATGACACCGGCATGGGGTTAATCATGAATGGTGCTGGTGCACTTTCAGCATTGCTTGGTAAACCATGTCGATGAATTGGGTGTCCTGCCCAGATAGATTTAGATTTATATGCATCAGATTGAGACAATGATCGACCAAAAAAGTAAGAAGAACATGGATTAAACGTGTAAAGTAGCAGTAACAATGAGATTTTGTTTTAACCACGACTGCAACTCTATATGAGTCGAAGAGGAGTAAAGTGAAGCCGTCCAAATTCCTTAACATACATACTAGAGGAGAAAATCATAGTCGGGATTGGGGAGAGGAGAATAGGAATTGGTACATGAGTTAGGAATGAAAACAACTAACTTTAGCTGCCCAGCTCCCAACAATAATATTATACCATTACCAAGTAATAAATGAAACCCATTTAACCACTTCTAAACTTATAAGACCAATACAGAGATATGCAGTTGTAAAAAGAGAGGCAGAAAATCAAGGCATGCGGTCCATACCTGAACAAGCATCTGAAGTGCTTCTCCGACTTTTTCTCTGCTTACAACAGGCCCAAATTTTGTTGCAGGAGCAGAAGTGGGAGTAACCGATTGTGGTGTAGGTGGTGGAAATGGCTGAAGTACAATTCCACCATAAGGTTCTTGGGGATTTCCTTGAGGATTCATAGGTGGGGCAGTGGGCATGGATGAAGTCATAGGAGGCATAATCAATGGAGAAGGGGAAGTAGGAGGGAAAAATGTTGAGGGTGTCACCAGATCAGTCGAACACTTCATAGCAGTATTTGATTCAGTCTTTTCGAGAATTGGCAGGATAGGGGCAGAATTTGATAAACAAGCTGGTATAGGAGCAGATGGTAATGTCTGCGGAGCAACAACTTGAGGATAAGCAGTAACAATGGTTGTAGAGGGATGGTATGGCTGCCCGGAGATTGCTGTGTTTGGAGCACTTCCAATATTCATAGCAGCCTGCATGGATTTTACTTTCTGTCAAGTCCATGAAAGCAATTACAAATGATAAAAGCCACTTCTGCTGTGCTAAAGAGAGAATCGGTATAAAAGTAAAATGCATATGAAAGTAAGTCCAGTACAAAAATGGAAATTAAGTAACTATCCATAATTCTTTTCTTTTCCAGTGCATCCATTCCTTAAGTTTGCTTGTCACATAAGTAATTAACATAATTCTCAACAAAGGCATGGACACTGGACAGTATGCATTTCACCAGAATCTAGGAGCCAAAATATTCTCTATTCTATCATTGATATGTAAATATTAGTTCAAAAATGGACATTGTAATACCATATGTTATCACAGTTTCCAATCATTGATCTTTACAATGGTGATCAACAGTTTTTCAGAATTTGCAATTGTATCCAGACAATTAAAGCCGAAAAAAAAAAA
>MAYD01383515.1:0-19935 GCA_001909325.1 Ruellia speciosa
AAAAAAAAAAATCTATGCACCCAACTATCAATTGCTTAATCAATGCAAAAAGCATATCGATCTGTTGACAGCATGTTTTATAAATTATAAGTAGAATTTAATATAAAAACTCATGCATCATTCAAACAGTCTAATAACTAATGTGCAAAGATGCCTGGCCAAGAGAATGATCCTGATTCACCAGTCTTAAATGTTAGTTTCTTTTTTGACATGTCAACTAGCACCAAAATAGTTTTATAATCTGCTAAAATGTTGGCCAATATTATCAAATGACATAACGAAAAGGCATACGCTTATGAAGTTCAAAAAAGACTGATCATTAGGTGTGCTTGAAGCAATGGGTGTAGCAGCAGATGACAGCTCTAGAACATTATCACCCATTACTGCCCGCGTACTTGGCACTGCTTCCGGATCTTCAAATTCACTGCTAAGGAATAAAATAGATAATTAAATGTTCTTTGACGGAAGTATCTTTGCCTATATAGAAAAGATACCAGGATAAAAAGACTATCAAAACCCTCTCCCCTAAAAAGGGGGTGCAGGAGAATAACAGGGGGATACAGAGAATATGAGAAATGATCAAATAGATGGGTCATGAACTTAAGAGAAAATAAAATCCATTGTAGCAATTACAAGAGTTCCCATCACAGAAAGGGGTGGGGATGAATGACGAACTACCAAGTTGAAGCAGGGGTAATCATTTGAACTGGATGATAATATAGACCCATTCGATGCAAATCTTCGAGACCTTATACTCTACAACTAGTGAAAAATAGGAAGCATAGCTTCTTCGTTTATCGGGGAAAATATCTCAATTTGAAGCCCCAATCAGTTATACATACAAACTGTTTGTGTCAGTTCCACAATCATGACTAGGGGTAAGCCCGGTCCGGTTTCGTGCGGTTTTGGCGCCAAACCAAATCAAACCATAATATTACTATTTGGAATTTTTTTAAATCAAATCAAACCATATTTCTTACAATGGTAAACCAAATCAAACCGTGGTTTTGCAGTTTGTTTTAGGCCGGTTTACGGTTTGATAATCATATAGAAAAGGGAATAAACTTACTTGTTTTGCAATTTAATCTTATAGTTATTAATTGCTAGCCTATTGGAACTTACAATATATGCAAGGTTCAAGTTTCAAATAAATCAATATATTAATAATATTTGTAAAAAAAACTAAATATTGCTGACATAAGTAAAGGTAAAGAAAAATGAGAGATGAATATACATTATAAATGTGTAAAATAAAAACTATAGTTTATGGTTTGAAAACCGTAATTTAATATCCAAACCATATTATAATATCTCAAACCAGATCGTAATATTTCAAAACACATATCAAACCAAATCGCAAAAATATGGTTTGGTTTGATTTGGTTTACAGTTTAGACCATATTATGCTCACCCCTAATCATGGCACTTTGAACATGTAAACCCATACTAAAATCACTCGACCAATATGTTTGTCCACGAGTGAAATATCTTTTACAAGAATGCAATTATTGCATAATCATTAATGCCTTGTTGAGTACGAGGAGTGACCACAATAACGCATTTACATACTTAACTGATTCACCACCATGGGATTGACAAAAATTACCTTCTTGTAGGAGATACCATCGGCTTCACAGGAACCTTGGGATATGAATTAATTATCCTAGTAACAAATAGGACCACATCATTAATGTAAGGATATAAATACTGCATTTTGGATAGTTTGAAGTTAAGGAATCCATACCAAATTAATGCCTTGCATGCAAAGATGATAAAGATATTAATTTTCTATCAAAACAAATACAATAAATTCAAGAACCATTCATTTTAAATTTTTGAGTTTCGAGTCAATGAATCAATGATAGAGAAATCCCTTACTACTTGTACCGATATTGTACATTTGTACTCAGAGATCCAAAAATTTTAAAGCCTTATCACTATGGAAACCTCATCGGAATTGCTACTAGAATAATGCTGATCAATGACCATATGGTAATGATTAATCATCATTTAAGTAGCATTAGAAACATAACAGTCACCTTACACGGTATCAGCCACCATAATTACTTCTACAAAACCATTTTTTTGTCATTAACATTGCTTCAAATAATTACAGATTAGCAACGCAATTATTGGCAACCGTCTAAATGTCAATTGTATATTATGTTTATAAAATAGGCTAGACACCAACAGAGAAACGTCAAGAAAGGCATGCAGAAAAGCATATAACAATCTATAACCATAATACATCACGTTGTAAAGAAAAACATATAATATACCAACCTGCCAAATAGATTTGCAATCTCTTCACATTCATGCGAATTGTAGAACCATATTCCATTTACCTCTTGAGAAGCATTTCGATATAATAAATATGGAACCTGCACTTCATACTCAAAATCTCCCAAGAGATTCTCCACCATGTTATCTGCTTGAAGCAACAAGCAGACCTTTCAATATATGTGGACATTAATTGCAAATTAATTACACAAAGTGGAAAAGGCTATTTGGACCCATAAAGACATACCACAAACGTGATTAGTTATTTCGAAAACCATCACATGTGAGATGACAGATATGAACTTTATATCATTCCTTTTTTAACTTAAACAGTGCTTATGTCTTTCTCCTACTTTGACATGGAACTATGAGAACAAAATCAACAACATATTGTTCCATAAAGGTTATCAACTACATTCTAACCATATCTAAATTTGATCCTATTAACATTACATACAAATGATTGCATATAATCAACTCAAAATGTCCAGCACAAGTTAACTCCAGCCCACTGCAAGTGGCTAGCCAGACTTCATCAATCTTTACTACGCATAAATGCAGCCGGTTTGATAGCAGAATTTCGTTGGGTATCACATCACGATGAAATGAAAGACAAAATATTTCGTTATCATGATTAACCATGTTTATTCATACCGAAGAGCATTTTAATCGGTACCCACACGGTGATCCCTTTCTGAAACCACAACTTTACAAGCAACAATCACGGAAATTCCCACTCTCGCGCTACTCACAACGTCAGAAAGAAACTAAATCACTCACCAGTACTCAATCGATTCATTACTATGAACTGGAACCGCGGCAGGCTATTCCTGTAGGGAAAAAAAAATCAAACTAATTGAGCAACTCCAAATCAACTCAAGGACGCAGATCATCCTAACACACGCACTGGAGGCAAACGGGGGGGGAAAGGAAAGGAACTTCCAGAAGCACGAAAAAAAACCCTCACCTTTTCACTACAAATAGAGAACCCTCCACATCCTTCCGGCTCTGCATCAACAACAAAATTGAACAAAATCCAAAACACCAATCAACACGGCAACACCAAACCAAATGAAAAAAGGCATTTAAACAGCAAAGAAGCATTAGCAAGAGTCAAGAGCAAACCCATTGGCTGGCATCGATGTTGAATTTGTACAAGGTGACATGAGTAGCGGTGTTGAGAATTTCCTCAACGGACGGGTCGGTTCTCTGCAGCACCGTCAAATTGAGCAACTTGGTGGTGTTCCCGTCGAGATTGGGGGTCAATTTGGCGGTTTTGGACATGATTGGGAGCAGTTTGTTCCCCGATTTCTTCGTGGGGAAGCGGTGAGAGTGGAGAGAGTAACGCCCTCACGAGTCACGGCTCAAGGCTGAAATTGAATGAATGAATTTTGAACAAGAAGCTGCGTCTGCTGATGTCAACTCTTATTCAACTGCTCTCTCTCTCTCTCTCTCTCTCTCTCTCTCTCTCTCTCTCTCTCTGCTTTTTTCAAATTCGCCTTGGGGGTATTATAGTCTTTTTATTCACTTATTTGTTTTTCATTCTTTTTCGTTTTATATTCATAGGATAGGAATTAGGAGATCTCTGCACTTATTGTTATTTTCTTTGAACAAAT
This sequence comes from Ruellia speciosa, assembly GCA_001909325.1. Taxonomy (NCBI): domain Eukaryota; kingdom Viridiplantae; phylum Streptophyta; class Magnoliopsida; order Lamiales; family Acanthaceae; genus Ruellia; species Ruellia speciosa. Next base: position 3,897 of record MAYD01383515.1, read on the forward strand.
TTGAGAGACGAATCTTGAAGATTTGTGTCATGTTTGAGCGAATGGGATCTTATTGCTTTATGAACAAGTTTCAAATTCAATTTTTTTATAAAGGTAGAATCTTTTTCTCAAATGAAACAATCTGATCAAATATTTCTCTTATATAAGTAGAATGTTTTTCCAAACTTTCGCTAGTGAAGTCATTTTTTATAAGTGTTGTTTTACAAAGTTCATGAGTGTCAATTTTACAAAGTTCCAGGCATATTTCTCACTTTTGATAGTAATTATTTTTGTGTACTATGTTATTAATAAAACAAGTAATTATTTAATAGGGATATTTTATTATTTGTACAATTTGTCTTAATATATGCGAATTTTTCTAAAATAACAAATTTGTGACCTGAGGAAGTATTCTTTAGTTTGCACCACCTAAGGAATTCTAGAAGCCCAGGCATGGCTAAGAAGGCGTTTGATGATATTTTTAAAACTAATTTATATCGATATAATTGTTGAAAAGATATGCAAATTAAAATTTTGAGATTTTATATCAATATAATTATTAAAAAATATATAAAATTTAAGGATATTTATGATTTTGGATAAAGAGATTATAAATATTCAGAAAAAAAAAAAAAAAAAAAAAAGTTGGGGTTTACACTATCAATTGATCCACACCTTTGTAGAATTATATAAGTATATGTAATCCTCACACATCAGTTGATAATAGCTACAGTGTTGACACACATCGTGTTAGTATGGTCATGACGAATCTATCATTGAATATTGTTGACTCGAACTCCCAGGATCAACAGTCACCTTGTCGGAGAAAGAACAGAACTTCGAATCTATGATTCACTATGTTAAACTGCATTGTAAAGAAAGCAGTAAAGATAAAAATAAGAATTGAGTGGTCTGATCGAACGACCTATATTCCATTGCAAAATGAGGTATAAATATAAGTAATTCGAGGACGTTATTAGCATACCAAACTGCCCATTACTACCACTAACATAATCACTAATTGGCCCTTGAAGGACCTCTCTATTGTACAATTATTACATGAAGGTTGTGTGGTGAAACGAGGGGTATAACTATTACCACCATGTCACCCAGCGGCTCTTTATCTTCAGCCTTATCCCCCGGGCCATCCTCCTTTGGGCAAGTTTCGCTTCCAGCACTTTCTTGACGGCCGTCAATCCAACAGCTCTGCATATTGTCGGCCGAGCTTAGCCTCGGCCCGCTCCCCTAATCAGGGTTCAGCCTAGCCATTCTTTTTCGACTCACCTTATTTGGCCGGCTTTCATTTGGTCCATCTCTTGTTCCATTCGGTCAATTGGATCATCGACCCTTCTTGATGGCTGTGGCTCGTGGCAGCCACGGCCATGCTATTTTCTAGGTGTCAACAGAGGCCCCCCAATAAAGTCTTTCGTGGTCGAAGCAATCTTCGGTTGGCAACTTTATTCTAAACATTCACAACCATTACCCTGGATGAACCCTTCAAATTCCAGACAACGATTACTCTAGGGCACCTCACTTCCCTAAACATCGTCGTTCGTCCTCTTCGCGAAGTGATTCTCGAATGTCGTCACAATATGGAAGAGGAGGACACTCGAGTCACTGAATGGCGGCGACATCTCATCATCCATCGAGAGGCTCAGAGCCAGACACAGGACAATCTCTCCCTTGTCAAGGCAGAACTTGCCATGGTAACCGACGAGATTTCCTTCGCGGAGAAGCAATTAACAGCCAATCAGGTTAGTCTGGACGACCTTTATGCTCGTCGGGAGGGGTTGACAATGCGTATTGCCAGTATGGAGGTCTCTATTGGGATGTTCCATCGGCAGATTATGGCGACGCGGCGCCGACTCGATGGCTTTCCATCGTCGTCCTATCGGAGGGTAGCGAGCAGGATAGAATCCCTGACGGACACAGCCAACAACCTTTGGGAGATGGCCAATACCTCATAGGCCAGCATCAAATACAATGACGCGACCATGGATCTGCTGAGGTGCTTCTCGACCATAGACCCCCTTCCGCTTAAGACTTTGTAATTATTGTATTTTGTAAATAACCATTTTGATCATGAATACAATGTTACACTTTGGTTTGCATTTCGTGTTTGGGAAATACAGCTTCAAGCGTTGGCCTTTAATGTTTGTTCCCCAACCTTTTAGGTCTACGAGACGGTAAGTCCCATTTCCATTTCGCAAGTAATCAAGTACCGCCCTTAGGAGATCATGTTCCAAGAATAGGGTCTCTACTTGGAGGTAAAAGGTACCTTTCAAACCAGATCCCCCTCACCGAATTGTCGTGGCTTGACATGCTCGTTATAATGCTAAGTGGTTCACAATTTTGCCCAGCTCATCCCCTCGAGTGATTGGTCGTGCTTGTTTTGTCATGAAGTTGACGGCAAACTACCCCTTTTCATGGGTTAGGAAACCCAAGATGTTGCCGATCGATATACCATATGCACATTCGTCCAGATTAAGTTCAAAATCATGTTGGTGCATTCCAACAGAAGCTCACCTCAAATCATTTGAGTGATTTTTTTAACTGATTTGGACTTAACCCTGTCGTCATCAAAGTACGTTTTCACGTTGTTGGCTAGTTAGATCATGAAAAATCAATTTCATTGTCCTTTGATAAGTTACCCCAGTGCTTTTGAGCTTAAAAGATACTTGCTATCTATTCAGAAAATGCCAAGGGGTTCAGGACATCGACAAGCCGTTTCGAGTTTGTTATTATCGGCTAAGAAAACTTGATCATAATCTGAATAGCCATCCATTAATGACAGTATTCCGCGGTCGACGGTCGAGTCAACTTACATCTCGGCTGTAGGCCTTACATATTCGACTTTAGTTGTGGCCAAGTTTAGATTCTTAGACTCTACATAACTAGCCTTTGGCCATTCTTCTTCATTATCGGGATGATGTTTGAGAGCCAGTATACCTGAACTGGAAACCGGATTCTCCTAGGGTACATTCCGCCCATTGGTCGATCGTGATCGTGGCCGTCATCATGATCAGTTGCACCGGTGTTAGGAAGAACAGTGCATTCTCGAACTCGTGTGTCTAATCAAAAGGTGTTGGATCCCCATTGACAAACTAGACCGCCAGGCCTTCAAAGAACATTAGTTGTTGATGAAGGTTGGACGGCACACATTGGGTCGTATGGATCCAATCTCAACCCAACAATAAGTTGTAGAGAACTGATGCTTTGAGCACGAAGAATGCAGCGGCAATCGTGCTGGGTCCGATGGCTATTTCTGTCGTAACTACTCTTATTACTTCGGACACTAACCCCGAGAAGCCGACTATCTTCATTTGAGTGGGCACCAGATCACTAGGCTTTTTACCCAATTTCTGAAATACACTGTACGGCGTCACATTGAGTGCCGCTCCATTGTCAATAAAGACCATCCTCAAAGGGACTCCGTCCATATAGGCCTGAACATAAAAGGCCTTCATATGACGGCATTCCTTATAAGTGGGTACTTTAAACCCTTCAGCTGTAGATACATTCACCTCCGTTGTGGGGTCTTCATTAATTAGATGAGCCCACGCTCATCTTCCCCAAACCACATAAATTCGGACGATGCCTCATCGTCATCCCTGTTGTTCGTGGCCATCACAGTGGCCATGTTCATCTTAGCTATTGGGGGTAACCCCATAGCCACGCAGAAGTCTTCATCATCGTCATCCCTGTCGTTCGTGGCCATCACAGTGGCCATGTTCATCTTAGCTATTGGGGGTAACCCCATAGCCACGCAGAAGGCTTCATCATTGTCATCTTCAAGGTCCAGATTTTCATTTCCTTCCTCGAGTGTTAGGGCCTTTGGTAAGGTGACGTTTGAATCCTCCAGGCTCACCCCAACTTGCTCCAAAGCATTAGGTGAGAATGAGTCAAACCTCAATTGGCGAACATTTAGATCCGACTCGAAGTTGAATTCTGGTTCAACTTCGGTCATCAGGATGTCACTGCCAACCAGTATCGGCCTTTGACCTGCCGTGAATGGGGTAACAATAGGCTCTACCACATTCGGGGAAACGTCCCTGGCGTGATCCTCCATGGCCACCACACTTTCTGGTTTTCGACATGCAAAGCAAAAGATAGTGTTGGCCAATACAGCCGCATGAACCTCCTCCAGTATCGCCAGTGGAGTAGGATCTTCCCCCACTTTTGTCTTCAAATCCTCATCAACAAGAGTGAAGCTCTGACTGCATCTAGCACATGTGGCAGAAATGATGGTCGTCTCCTTCCTTATCGAGGCCAACACGTTTTCCGCCATAATTTCTCGAATAGTTGGCTGTCTATTAGCCGACCCCTGAGGTTAGAGCCTACCGTACGCCTTTCGGGGTACATCGACCACGGAAACAGGCTCTCGGCTCTGCCGTTTAGGTATCTGCACCACCCTCTTGTCTTCGCCTGAACTATGAGCCGAATCTCTTGGCCGTTTTTCAGCCAAGGGGACAAGCGTAGCTGCTTGAGGGCCTTGAATCACCACTGTGACTTTCTGGCCAGGATGGTAACGCTTAATGGCCTTGAGCATCTCCGGATGGATGTCTGGGGTGACACTCTTGAAACTGTCCTCAAGTGGCTTTCTCTCTTTCATGGCACCATTTTCCTCGGCCTCCTTCTCTGCCATTTTCTGGTGATGGGCCGCACGGCTTCACTGGAACTACCGGTACTGAGTTCTCGTCATTTCTCATGGCCACGGTCGTTGTGGCCTAATCGGTGTTGGCTCGTTAAACTGCCAACTTTGAGCAGGGGCCATCTGAGGGATTTGAGTTTTGGGCTTGTAAACCTCGGCCTTAGGCCACCACTTGATCTCAAGCCTTGCAAGTTTCTTGGGTCCCTGGCTTTTGCCATTCTGTGAGCCATTTTGTTCTGGCATCCGGACTTCCACGACCGATCGTCATAGCTCGACCTTAGTTGGTTTGGTTTCCAGCCGTGCTTGCGACTGACGAGTAGCACTCCTCTTGCTAAGTGGTAGGAGGCGTTTGCATCAGCTTATTCCCTTTTACCTGGAACGGCCGTTTGCTGTTGCCCTGGTATTCCTACGGCTGATCATAGCCAATGGTAAAGATTTTATTTGCCTCAGTTAGATTCAGTAAAGATCGTTCCCTCCGGGCATCTTGCATTAATCCTCCGGCTAACACATCAGCCTTCGGTTGCTCTGGTGTCTTTCCTTTGCCCTTGTCCGACTTGGGCGAGTCAAACACCTTCTCTTTTCCCTTTTCGGCTTGCAGGGTTGGCCGTGTTTGTCTGTCATCCCCTTCATCTCTTTGGCTGGGTGTCTGAGCACATACCATACTTATCCCAACTTTAGGGAGTGAGCTCTCCTGCATGTCTGTTGTCGAAACAGCCGAAGCGACATCCGATTGCGATACACGTGGAATTAATGCTGGTCTTGGGGCATAGGATCGTGGCCCCCAGCCATGATAAGTGGTCTGTGGGATACTCCCAAACTATGTACCTGAGGTTTACCGGTAATTTAAGGATAGTTTAGGAATGTAGTTGGTGGATCCCAACTCATTTCTGGATAAGAGTCGTGAGCTCGCAGATTCGCGTGTCAGTCGATACGTCGGATTCTCGCATCATAGTTCCTTCTCGCCCTAATCAAGACAGCCTCTGAACTGATACATGGCTTGGGTGATTCCAACCGTACTGGACTTGGGTTCGTCGAGATTGGTTATTTATTTTAAGGAGAAGTTGGGTAATCAAGTGGGGTTCCTGATTATCCATGCCACTCTTTGAATTGCTAAGTTCCCGGATTTATGGAGTACGCTAAGTGGGGGCTATCAGATCGTGACACAGATGTCATGGGTAGTATCCTGAGATGTACCACAGATTGAGTTGTAGGCTTAGTGATTAACTATATGTGTAGTCATGGCTAGTAGTTCCCCGCAAGACACACATGGCACCCTTTGAGCTTGAGTACGTGGATCCGGCAGAAGGTTCAGGGTGTTGCTTGTTGCATAAGTTTCAATACATGTTTTTAAGCTGCTATCGCTTATCTCGTTTTGAACTTGTGCATCTCATATCACGATTTATTTAAATTATGCCTATTGCATATCTTTGACATGGCCAGTTAGTCACCATATATGGAGATGTTACTGACTTGGACCTCATGCCTTGTGTGGATTGCATAACCTGTATAGTGTGATTTCCTTACTTAGTTTCACGACTAATGATGTTACGCGTTGCATCATAGGTGGGACTCAGGCTGCGAGGATTTACCTCTAGTGAAGTACTTAAGGGGCGAATTATTACTCGCGGGGTATGTGAGGTCGAGAAAACATGTTTCTTATCCTCATGTTGACATGTATTTGGTTGCAGGGATTCATTTTCTACTTTTATTTAAAGTTTGAACACCAAATGTAATTCATTTGTATCGGCTTGTATTAAATGGCCGAGTCTCGGGGTGAGATATTCTTTTGGTATAAGACATTGTTGTAATTAATTTCGCACTTATTTGTAATTGATTATTCTGTGGCGTTATTTTATTCTTAGTTGCAAGGAGCTGTGATCAGAGGGAACTGAGCTTCCTGAAATCCAGCATACTCTGATAGGAAAGATAATTAAAGCCTAAACATTCCGGCTTACTATGGGATTAGGATAGAATCTCCTGATAAGCTGGTGCAAAAATTAATCAACACAAATTACCGCAAGTGTAAGGTTGTCCAAGTAATAAAAATTAGATGATTCTAGGTTGTCTCCACAGAGAAGGCGCAGAAATATGCAAATTAAATTTGTGTTACCTTCGTAGCGAAAGAAAATAAATTGAAAGTTTAGAAGATTGGATTTTTATCAAACTAATATGAAAATAAAGTTGTAAAGAAAAGGAAAGAGTGGATTTTGGTAAATTCCCAAGCAATGAAAGGTTGAAGTGTTTTTCAAGATCAAGGAAAGATTTGGGTCCCCTAGGTCTCAATGTTTTCCTTTTATGAATTAATCCCCTTTGCAATCATGTTTAATCAATTTCATGTTCCCAATAAATTAGAAAATTTAATATTGTCCCGAACCTTTAAATGATCTAACCTACAAGAGGCGCAACTATGTGGTTCCATTGGCTAGTTCTCCCACAAGCTACGTTATTTAATTGAATTTCCTACCTAATATCCTCCCAAAACAAAAGATAAGATTTTTTAGCCCAAGTTGTAGAAATGACCAATTTCTCCAACATACAAATGCATTCAATTAAAAAAAGCATGAAATTGACAAAAAAATAAGTCTTAAAACATAATATGGAAAACAAATAAACCTAGGGTCCCCAAAGGGAATGTTTAGCCACATATGGCTTTAATAAAAAAGAAGTCCAAAATAGAATTAAACATAACAATAAAAAAGAAACATGTGAATATAAAACCCGTCTATGGCTTCAACTCATCCTAGCCTCTTGTGATTGGATGACTTGAAAGCCTTCAATGAGGATCTTGATCTTGAGGAAGAATCTTGAAATATTGGAATACTCCAACTTGCTTGGAAAAGATTCTTGAATGTATGGAAGTATGAAAGTATGAATGGAATGATTGGAATGTTGTAGGAATTGTGTTGTTGTAATGGTTGAATTAATTTCATGCACCAAGACTCTAGTACTTATAGATGTCCACAAGCCTCTCATTGCCTTGTTCTGTAAATCTCCTGCCATATTATGAAACTTCTTGCCATGTTATAAAAATCTCCTGTGTTGAACAAGCAATTGGGCCGAACAAATTAGAGACTGGGCCGCCTTCAACCCCTTGTGGAATCGGGCTTGGAAATGGATTCCACGGCCCAAAAACGCGACACTTGGTTCTGTAGCTCACGGAAATCAGCCGTGGAAATGGATTCAGTGGTTCAAAACCGTGGGACCTGCTTCTCTTAATAATTTCTGATTTTTTTTCTAAAAATTGGTTCATGGGATTTCACAGCTTGAAATTACATGATTCAACCATGCACATCTCAAAAACATGTCAAAACGCTCTAAAACAACATCAATCCTTAAATTGGCTCCAAATTGCTCATATCAAGAGATTAACAACTATATATTTCGAAATTCGATAGAAAATTCCAATTAAATATTGACTAAATGCTAAACTTTTGGCAATGCATCAGCTAGGTATGGCGGTAGCATCTCCGGATTATGGAAATCGGGGTGTTACAATAATAACATGTAATCTGGGACCTGTGAGACCACAACACTGAATGTAATGGTAATAACTAGCAACCCAACAGATAGACGCCATGAGGTGACTGTTGATTTGTTGACTAAAGGTGGTAAGAAGCATGTCACTACTGGCAAGCTACATGAGGGGGTTGACCGTGGCTGAAGTCAATACACAGGGCAAAATTCATAGAACTATGTCATTGCGTTTTTACTTAGTAGCATATTAGATTTAGTCATTTAGAAACCTTAGTGTTATGGTTATGACTCTTATTTTGGGAAGTTTGTGGTTATCTTTTTGTATAAAATTTAACAAAAGTATTTCTCTAATAGTATATAGGCTCTTATTCAATTTTTCTATTTGATCGGCGCTATAACGGTGAACTTTATTCTATGGCTTTTATATCTTTTTGTTCAGTATGCATGACCATGAAAAGTATGGTGTTGGTAATCTATAGACTCATGTGTGCCCATGGATTATGTTTTATATGCAGCCTATTGTTCCAACTTACAATATAGCCTCCTAAGCACGACCACGGAAAAGCATGGTGCTGGCAATCCATCGACTCATGCATGGCCATGGATTATGCTCCATATGTAGTCTGTTGTTCTAGTTTAAAATATAGCCTCTTAAGTACAACCACGAAAAGTATGGTGCTAGCAATCCATTGGCTCGTGCATGGCCATGGATTATGGTTCATATGTAGTTTGTTGTTCCACTTCCAATTTAAAATACAACTTCTGAAGCACGACTAAAGAACACATTGTGTTGGCAATCCATTGGCTCATGCATAGCCATGAGTTATGCTTCATATGTAGTATGTTGTTTCAATTTAAAATACAGCCTCCTCTTAAGCACGACCACAAAAAGCATGGTGTTGTCAATCCATGGGCTCATGCATGGCCATGGACTGTGATTTGGAATCCTAACGTAATTTATCGATCCAATTTGTAAGCTCCTAAGCATGACCATAAATAGCATAGTGTTCGTAATCCATGGTCTCGTACATGACCCTAGTTACACATCAAAATAGTACATTGTCATGGATATAAATGACCACGCCTGTTGATATCCTGTCTTGCACAAAAAACCATGGTTGTGGAAAATTTACCCACCCCTTAGGTTGGTAAGACCATGTAATCCACCTCCTGGTTAGAAACACCACGCCCGTATAAAATCCTTGATCAACTATGGCCACTGATCCACATAACCATGGGCGTGGATGACCAGCTAGCTGATGCCCTTGTGGACCTTATCCACGACCATGGTCAATATCAAGGGTGACACTTTTAGCGGGTCGACCAGCCTACGTAGCGGATTTTAACACTTTCTAACTAGGTCCTTAACGTAAGGACCATTGTTGGTTAATTTTGCAATTTTACAAACTATTGTTGGTTTTTGATATCATATAAGATCATTGTTAGTTTATGCTAATTTGTACGGGAGACCAAGTGGTAAAAATTCACATCTGTAATGCCATTTTATTATCTGGATTAATAAGCGTTACCCTCTATATTTAGGCGTCGCCCAATTTAAAAACGATTTTGCCCCTAAGCTATTTTAAAACTACCGCCCCCTCTCCAAAACTCTTTGAATCCAAAATTTTTAATATTTATAATTTTTGGCTTTAATTTGATCAAGAAATAAAAATAATGTTCAATACTGAGGAAACAATAGTCGATGAGGTAATTTTGTTTGTGGAAATCGAATAAAAACAATGTCGAAATACGGAAAAATGGCGAAAAAATGTGATTGCGCGGCCGGGCGGTTGAATATTGGATATTATTATTCTTTTTTGATCAAATTGAAACCAAAATTATAAATATTAAAAATTTTGAATTTAGAGAGTTTTGAAGAGGGGACAATGATTTTAAAATAGATTAGAGGCAAAATCGTCTTCAAATTACCTGACGCCTAAATATAGAAGACGGCGTTTTAATATAGGTTGGGGGTTGAAATATGGGTTTTTTTTTGGGGGGGGAAGACTCGAGCCTAACTAGTAACAAACTGATGGGTATTCTTCCGCCAGCTTGTTCCGGAGAGAGGCAGGCACATGCGTGAATTTTTTCACATCGTGAGACAGATGCATCAGAAGTTTAGTCATTGCGTCAGTCATCGTATTGCACTCCCTGGACGTGTGCCAAAATAAGAGGTCCAGGTAGATTGTAGTTTGAAATATGGGTTTTTTTAAAAATATATACCTGAAACAAAAACATGTCCAGGTAGATTGTAGTTTGAAATATGGGTTCTAAATTTGGGCTTGGCCCACATTTGTACCTGGACAGAACCTGGATCTATATTTGGGGCTCAAATTAAATATGGGATTATTGCTTTTTTACCGGAGGAGTTCAAAGAGGGCACCATTTTCATTTCACGTGTCGCTCCGGCAGTGGCACTATCCGTCCAATTTCCCCCAAAAGGAAAAACCCTAATTATGAATTACACATCATTACAGGTAACATAAAAACCCTAATTCGAAATCCTTGGGTTATCGACCTTCATCGAACCATGGCGGTCCTGAACTCCATGAAAATATTGCAAGAGAAGAATACTAGTGACCCCAGCTCCATTACTTCTCTTACTCTCACGCACAAAGCCCTTTCCGATGTAATGTGTTCCTATGCTAGAATTGGTGTTTACATATCTTGATAAAGTTGTGTTGTTGTGCATTAATTGAATTTTGTGCGGGGTTGTGTTGTTTAACAGGTTTCGTGCTTGAGTGAGTTCAAGAATTTGGAGAGACTCGATCTGAGTTTCAATAATTTAACTTCACTTGAGGTTATTAGTTGATGCAAGTTTTATTTATTTATTTTTTGATTTTGTGTTTCTATTCTGATGCATTGTTTTTCAATTCATTTGTTTTTAAGGGTTTGAAGTCTTGCGTGAACTTGAAGTGGTTATCAGTTGTGCAGAACAAGCTCCAGAGCTTGAAAGGAATCGAAGGCCTTACTAAGCTTACGGTAATTGGAGTGTAATGTAATATCTTGCTGCGGTCTTCAATACTATTTTTGCTTCCATTGTTGTTAGCTGAATTTATGCTTAAGCCTTTGGCATTCCTCTATGGAGATGGGCATTTTGTTATTGATTATTGAGTTTGGAAATTTCTCAGTGCTTGTTTTGTCATTTGCTCTCTGTTCCAGGTTTTAAATTTGTAAATTTAATTGTTTGTCTGATTTTAGTAATTAGTATCACAATCTGGTTTATAACAACTAATCGTCAGCATACTTTGTCTTGAAATGGGTTCGTTGTTTATCTTGTTTCTAGTTAATTACTGTTAGTATGGAACTGATTCTGGTACAGGTATTAAATGCTGGAAAAAACAAACTTAAATCGATGGATGAGGTGAAATCACTTTTGAGCTTGCGCGCATTGATTTTGAATGGTACGTACACTAGCTAGCAAGTGTGGTGCCTTAGGCAGGTAGCAATGTTGCAGGGGAATAGGATGTTTTGTATAATTATAATAATCTCCATAATTTCATCTTCGACAGAAAATGAGATCACTTCTGTTTGCAAGCTCGATCAGATGAAGGAGTTGAATACACTAGGTACACATCCCTGACATCTGTCCAAGTTATGAATTGTATCCTCTGTTTCTTTGGTACTTTTTAAGTATAAACCAGACCAGCAGTAGTCTTGGTGGTTATTTATAAAGAAATTTTGTAGTTCATGAAAAAAAGTTCAGCTGCCTACTCATGTTTAGATATTTGGAAGTTTTGATCATTTTCATTGTCCTTTATCCATTTTCTTAACTAGATTACCCTATGTGGCTGTCATTAACATTGAGTCCCACTGCTGGGTGTGTGTGTTGGTCTTCAGGAAGGAGTTCTTTGGTTTTCTCTAAAAATGAAACGAGCATAGCCTATACGTTTTTTTAGTTTCTCCTGGCTGTAGGCTGTATTGCTGGTTTGCATTTTGATTTTGAGTACATTTCATGAACTAATGGTACATATGCAGTTCTTTCCAGGAATCCAATCAGTTCCTTGGGTGATTCTTTGATCAAAGTTAAATCAATCACTAAAGTATGTTCTCAATTTCATTATCTTTCTTCCGGATCACCTTTCTAGAATTGAATGGTGTGAGTGACCTCATTGCCATTCTCTGTTTTCAGCTGTCTCTTTCTAACTGCCAACTCCAATCAATTGATGCATCCCTGAAGTTCTGCACAGAGTTGAAAGAACTTCGCCTGGCTCACAATGAGATTGATGTATGATTTAAATTGCTACTTATTCTTTAGGAAGCATCAGTTTATACAGCTATGGACTTAATTCTTGAACAACATTTCAGACTATCCCCAGTGAGTTTGAACGTCTTGTGAAACTTCAGAATCTAGACATGGGAAATAATTTGATCATCCACCGGTCGAGTCTGAAGGTATTGGTTATATCAATTCACAATTACATTTGGCTCTGTTTATTCAAGAATATGCTTTTCACCTGTCCTAAATTCTTATTTGCTAAATAGGTGCTCACCTCGATGGTTAATTTGAGAAATTTGAATCTGAAGGGGAACCCTGTTGCTGAAAAGGACAACATACTGAAGAAAGTAAGGTTTCTCACCACAATATTGTCTCTTTGTCTATAAGATTTTTTACATTAAATTAACATGTAACTTATGGTTCACCAGGTCAAAAAGCTACTACCAAATCTGCACATATTTAATGCTAAACCTATCGACAAAATTAGTGCAAAAGAAGTGCCTGAAAAGGATGAGGACTTCAAGGACAATCATTTTATCGATGATGAAGATCTCCGCACGGAAAAGAAGAGGAAAAAAGCACGGGATGGCAGAAGTGTTGGTATTTCAGAGAATGCCAATGTCTCTGAGAAGAAAATGAATAAAAAGTTGAAGATGCAACAGAACGAGGGCGAAGTAACAGGTGATGCAGAAACCCTAAATGTAAATCCCGCGGGTGAAAAGAAGTCAAAGCACAAGGAATCCCAGAAGAAGATCAAAGGAGAGTCAGTAGACAAAGCAATTGACAGTGCAGAAATCCCTTTTACGGATCTTTTTGCAACCGCTCCAGATATTGCTGACAAAGAATTACACCATAAAACCAATCGAAATCTTGATGCCGTCAGTGGATTGGTAACTCATCCGAAAAAGAAGAAGAAGAACCGTGCTGCTGTTAATCCTGCTGCTCTTGAATCATCCCGAATTGATGAAATTGGATTGGGTGGGCCATCAGCATGGGATGAGGTATAATTGTTCCCAAGGTTGAGAATATTTATATCCGGAACCAAAATACCATGTTTGCTCACCAGAAGATTCAACTAGTTGGCTACAGAGTACAAACAGATCTCCAGAGGCATCAAGATTTTGTATGGTGGTGACCAAACTGCCATTGCATTTGGACATTGAATGGATTAAGGGCTTGTTTAGCAGTAATTAAGAATGTAATGTAATTAAAATTAAAAAGTTAATTACATTACAATGTTTACTTAATAAAGAGAGTATTGCAATCACATTTACATGGTAATGGATTTTATTTAAAGGGCTGTAATCACAATGACTTGGGTCAAATCTAAACAAACTTCATTACAATCATCTCTGCAATCAAATTCTAAGGGTCGATGATTCTTGCTCACCAATCGATTTTTCGCTATTCTTTTTCAATTTCAACAAGCGCTCCGCAATTCATATGTTTAGTTATTTATCAGTGAAAGTATAATATTAATAATAAAAAATGTGAATATATAAAGAAAATTCAATTAGAGTGAAGTGTAAATGAAAAAATAATAATTGATTGCATTATATTAAATTTCATAAATAAGTAAACAAGATAATGCAATTCTTATTGTATTACATAGTAAAATTACATTAAACTAACTAAACATAGTAATACAATCATAATTGCTATATGTCATCATAATTGTATTACATGATTTATTACATTACAACAAAGTAAACATGGTGTGTTTTAACAGCATTGTAACCATGTGCATTTTGCCTGTTCATTTTTCGATGGATGAAAGGGCTTTTGAGGTTATTTGGGATTTCCGAAGATGGATTAGTTTGGGCTTAGTTGTGCGAATGTATTTTTTGCATGATGGGATTAAAGGTTAAAATAATTATTTAAGAAATTAATTTATCCCAATATATCATAATGCATTGATTTTTTTGTTGAAATCTAATCTGTTTGGTTCTCTTTTAGACATTGTTGTACTTTTGCTTTTATTACTTTTACACACTTTTCTATACAATTTTTTTTTTTAATTTTAGCTTCTTTTTTTCTCCCCTATATTCTACGGAGCAAAGGGAATGAATTTTATGTCATCTGAAAATGTATCTGAAGCAACAAAGAGATGTAGAAGGAAACAACTCTCCATGAATGTCAGGATGTTGATTCTCCCACATATACTGGATGAATCAGATTTTATAATTTCAACAATCTAATAGGAAAATATTGTTTGTTGAAATTATTTTTATAATTGTTCCAAGTGTCCAATTATTATATACAAGGATGAATGCACGAAAGTTTTTAGAGGAATGTTTTTATACGTACTAAATTATAATGACATGAATTTTAGAATGATGAAATTAAATTATTAATATAAAATAAAAAAAATGTTCACCCTACATACATAAGAATTTAAAAATTTTAGAAAAAAGATCAATTCCTAATTATATATTTACTCTATTTTTTTTATATGCTCCATTTTTTTTGGACATTATGTTTAAGTAATTAAATTTTTATTAGTGAAATGGAAGAAAAAATATAATATTTTTTAATGAAAAATGAGGAAAAATTGCTAAAAATAAAAATAAAGCATTTATTTTAAAATAGTCATAAATAAAACGTGAAATATATAAAAAGAAACTAAGCTTAAATGCTTTAATTAGACAGGAGTACTATTGAAAAAGCGAAAGAAATATGTAGAGAGTCACATAGTCATTAATGGGTTTTATTTTTAGTGTGAAATTTGTCTAGAGTCTAGATTAAGCACATTTCTATTGTTTTTCACATGTTTCTTTGTACACGTCACCATTTAGTTGTGCAAATCCTACAAGGTCCAACGCGGCATCACCCTCAACGGATCCACACCGTCGACGTCCCCGCGTGGGTATCGGATAGTAGAGATTGATCTGAGTGTTTTAGGACCCACTGATGCAATCAGTTGGGAACTGCGTTGGATGTACACAGTACACATCAGCACTGACAGGATCACTCATGGTAATATAATTTATAATTATGTTATTCACATTATAAATTTATAATTATGCAGTTTACATCACATATTAATATTATATAGTTCATATCGTAAAATGGTAATATAATTTATAATTATTTGATATTGTGAGATGGATTATGAGTATCGATACGATGATGGCGATGGATTGGTTCGGATATGGTACGTGTCGGGTTAGACACAAGCATTATCCTACTCATACCCTACAGAGTCCTATTTTAATATATTCATATTCTACCTTTACCCATTTAGCTAAATTTATATCGTACTCATTTAGTTCAAACTCCGGTCATATCATTTTTCATTACCACCCCTATTTTCTACCTAGATTTTAGATAGGACAAATGCCTATGCCTCCCTTATTTTCGGAGTCATATGAAGGTTCTCAATCCACTTAATTAAGCTTTGGTGATAAATAATGTATTTTCAATCACGTAATAAAAATAAAATTATGTAAGTAATAATGTATTTTCAACTATGATGTATTGTCATTATATAATGTATCTTTATAATATAATATATTTTCATATTGATTTATTAATTTATTATTTAATAGAATAGGTGAAATTAATGATCCAAATTAATTTCATCTTATGACAGAATTATTTTTACTCCAACATTGTAGCCAATCCCCAATCCGCAATAGGCATCCATGCAAGAAATTTCATCCTTGTTCAATCAGTGGAATTGTAACGAGTGATCCATTTCGATAATAACCTTTTTT
>MAYD01383591.1:0-11686 GCA_001909325.1 Ruellia speciosa
GGGGGGGGGGGGGGGGGGGGGGGGGGCAGGGGGGCTAGCGTGAGAAGTGATTGGTTGGGTGTGCTTCTTATCTTTTTACAATCACCTGTCCATTCTCGTGCGACAAATGATTAAGGTCACTTTTTATGTCCGGAAGTGACCACTTTTCCTTACTCAGTAACCGAGGCTCTTCTTCCTGGGTTTAATAGAAATAAAAGTTGGAGAGGTTGTGCTAGTCCATTTTTCAAAATTAGTACCTTTCCATCATTACCAGATAAAGGTCATATAAGTTCGAAAGCGACCATCATTCCATTGGTCGGGCACTGGGGCCCTTCTTCCCAAGTTCTGTGGGGACAAAATTTGGATGGGTCATGCTAGTTCTCTTTTCAAAACTAAGTACGTGGCCCATCATCGCCCGTGGATGGTAAAGGACGTTTAAATCCAACAGTGACCGTCATCTTTGGTTGAGCACTAGGGTCCTTCTTTTCGAGTCTAATAGGGACATAGTTGGAACGGTTGTGCTAGTCCCTATTTTCAAAACTAGCACCTAACTATCATCGTCGGCTGATGGTAAAGGTCGTGCAAGTTCAGAAGCAATCGTCATTCCTTGGTCAGGTCATTAGGGCCATTCTTCCTGAGTCCTTTACGGACAAAAGTTGGAGAGGTTGTGCTAGTTCCTCTTTCAAAACTAACACCTAGCTCATCATTGCCCGAGTATGGTAAAATGTATTTTGAATTGGAAAATACTAGTTTAAATTACAAAGTTCCTACTTGGCTTTTCTTAGGTGTTGCAATTGGCGGCTACTATTATGTTTCTACAATGAAGATTTCATTTTGGGTAGTCTGTGGGTTTCAATATCTTGCGATATCTTGTATTGATATATAGATGTGATATCTTGTTTTGATGAGATGTGGAGGATCTGCTGCTTGGTATCTGATGAAACTTTTGACAGCTTATCATTGGAAACTTTGGTTTTGTGCTAAGCTTGATAAGAGCAGATTTGTTGTATTTTTTTCATTTTGTTTCTTTGAAAAATCTTTTAGTTGACCACCAGCTTCACAATTTGAGGGCCTTTAGAAGGTAATTCATGGGAATTTGAGGTATGCTAGTCTCTCTCCCCACCATTGGTACCAATTCAAAATCTGCACATCCATCTGAATATCCTCCCCCCTTTTTCACTTCCCAAATTGGTGTGAAGTTTGTCATATTTTTGCTCATGGGCCGATATTGACCATTACAATCTACTGCTGGAATTTTTTTATAGCTTTTGTAGACTTTGGAGCAATGTGGGTACCAGGAGGATCATCTGTTTCGGGTGAAACGCCGAGGTACAAGGCCTGGGTAATATTTGAACTATTAAAAAATGTCTACTTATTTTGAGTCCATAAATACCTAATTTTAAACATTAAAAAAATTTGAGAAAAGAGGACAAATAAAAAAAAATAATTGTATCTCAAAGTTGAATAGTATTTTGAAATCAACAAATGAAAAGTAAATTGTTTTCATAAAATAAAATTATCCAAGCGACCTAAATTTGTAAAAACCTAGCATTTAAAATCAATCCTTAATTCCTCATTATTATTGCTCATAAATTAGTCAAGATTGTGTTTACATTTTTGTTGTATTGGATAGATTTACTTTCTTACTCAGTTACTCCTACTAACTTAGCATGCCCAATACCCAAATTCATAACGTACGCCGCTACGCTACTCTACGCCCCCCTCCTCGCCGTCGCACCCGCGCTAAAATACGCACCTCCGCCTGAAGTACCTTTCCTCCCCCAAAAATCCCTAATAACCGCCCCTTCCCCTCACTAACATGCGCCATCTCCTCCTCAGCTCCACCGTCGCCATGGCCCCTTCCTCCTCCCTCCGAAAACCCCCTTCCTCCGCCCCCCTCCACCACCACCACCACCATCACCACAATTCCTTCAACTGTCCTCCTTCCTCCGCCGCCTGCCGCCACTCCCCCTCCGCCACCCTCGATATCTTAATTTTCATCCTCGTTCTCTGCTCCGGCACTTTTCTCATTGTCTCCTATTTCTCCTACCTCTTCCAATCCCTATCCCTAATTTTGCCCCCTTTCTCCACTATCATCTCCCATGTCCATTACCATTTGATTTCCAATCCGGAATCGCAATTGATCTTCTTCTCCTCCTTCGTTATCTTGTTTGTCACTTTTGTCGTCTCCTTCGAGATCTGCTGCGGCCATAGATCCAGGAGGTGCGGGAAGAAAGACTGCAGAGGGTTGAAGAAGGCGATGGAGTTCGATTTGCAGCTCCAGGGGGAGGATTTGTTGCGAATTGGGAACGGGAACAAGGCGGTGAGGGATGTGAATGAGTTGCCCTGGAAAGGAGGCGCCGAGGATAACCCGGACTATGAGTGCCTGCGTGCTGAGTTGAGAAAGATGGCTCCCCCGAATGGGCGTGCTGTGCTGCTCTTTCGCGACAGGTGCGGCTGCCCCGTTTCCAAACTTGAAGGTTGGGGGCCGAAACGCGGCCGGCGCCACAAGAGGTGAGTGTGAAGTTTTGGTTGAATATTGATGAATTGATTCTTCATTGCAAAGAATTGTAGTTCATTTGTATCTGGAATTTGCTTGCTGGTTATATACTATACGAGTTAGATTGACTGAATATTAACACCAAAACTTTGTTTGATGTGTGATCATTTAGATTTTCTTTTTTGGCTTTGGTGATGTAGGTTCATTTGTTGGTTTTAGATTTTTGTTTCCTACATTGTCCATGGATTTCTTCAATTGATCGCGTGAAATACAATGCTGTTGCTGTTGAGTTCTAGTGGAAGATAATTGTAGACAAGTGCAATCAAATGTACATGATGGATTATTATGAGATAGTTGTCATTTCATTGACTTTGACAAGCTTAGCGATAGTAGAGTCACACATGCTCCAATTTTTGCAATCCTCTATAGGATTTCTTATTCTTATTAGTGTTTGTTGTCTTTGTCTGGGGTGCAGACTACAGAAGAGTTTTTAGTTTGTTCATAAAGTGTGTAGTATTGTTGATTCTTGAACAAGTACATCTTGAAAATGTAGATGGTGATGGTGGTTTGTTCTCTCATATATTGTCAATACCAGTTATCATAGCCACGACCAGTTGTTTTTTCCCTGAAGAATTCCTCTAGAGTTGTTATAAGTAAGAGTGATTCTGCCATCAGCTTAGGATAATTGATTATCGATTAAGGGGTTTATGTTATCCTATCTCTTTTTTGTATTGCAAGCAAGGGTGATGGATCCTTAGGTCATACCTCTGGTTGTCAAGTGTTTGAGTTTGGTACAGAACCTCAAGCCTAAGTAGACAACACCTCGTCACAGGTCTATGTACTTTCATTTCTTTTTGCATTTAGGTTCTCCGCAATTATAGAAGCAAACAAGCATTTTTTGGTGAAAAACTATCTCACAGTGGAGTGTGGGCACTAGGGACTCATCATTCCTTTATTTGCATTCAACGTAAAATAGATTTTTGTTCATAGGCAAAAGAGCCATGTTGTCACAACACCGTTGTGTCTCAGTTTTGCTTCTAGTGTCATGGGGGCTCTTCTGGTTATCACTACCAGCATCTTGTAGTTTGAGATTGGTAATCATTTAATGCCCGTTCAATAAAGCCTTGACTCTGGATCAGTAGCATTGTCCAGGGAATTTGCAATAGAGTATTGCTGATTGTTGCAATGTTGAAACTTTTCTCGTGTTGTCCATGTCTGTAGTGCATTTCATGGGGTTGAATGAGGCAATAATCAGACAATTTGATACTGCCTCCGTTTCAAAAAAAGTGCAACGTTTCTAGTGGACACGTTTGTCGATACATAACGTTAACTATTAATGTCGTTAATTATCAATAGGTAAAAAAAATATAAAGTTGATATTTTGAAAATACTCATTAAGACGAATCTAACAAGACCCCACATGACTATTTTTTTTTTAAAGTATAAGTTACAAATTATAGTCAAACTAAAATATGTCAATTTAATTACTATGCAAACGTTGCGTTTTTTTCGGAACGGAGGAAGTATATTACATGTATGTTCCCCAATTATTCTTGTTAGCGATTGCAATTATTCTTGTCTGTATCTCTACTCGTGCGACAGGTCCAGGTTCGTAAATATGCTTATTTGTATTGTTAACAACATGCCCGGTTTATATCTGCCTCATGTCATATTAACCACCATTGTGTTTTCTGTTCAAATTGACCATGCTCCCTCTTCTGATGTTATTTTCAGGACTCTGGCTCTTACCAGTGGAAGTGATCATCCCTGACAGTGGCAAAATTTGTCACTTGGATCTCATTCAGCATCTGGGCTTTTGCCTCTGGTTACGTGTTCTACACTACTGTATCAAATGGAGCATTTGCATCTTTCTGAAAAGTCTTGCTGGCAGATAATTATCATTGAGCATTGCCATAAAAACACTAACTTGAACATTACTGGAGACCACCATCTCCATTTCTATACCAAATTCAGTGGGAATAAATAGAGGAGTAAATTCTGTGTATCATGAATGTTTGGGGAGCAGCATACATGCACTTACATATATACATGAAAATGATAAGCATGCTATTTTGAATGCATATACAGGTTCACCTTCATCCCCGAAGATATAAAAAATTTGAGTTTTCACGATGTTTTGGCTTCTGCTCATAACAGGGAAAGAATGCATTTTAATGGATCCTTGTATTCTTAAAGAGCCAGCGTGTGGTATGCAGCTTGGGCTATGAATAGTCACCAGACCCCTCCTGGTAAGCAGTGAGTGAAATTTTGGTTGAATGCTGGTACATGATTCTTGACTTTGGTCACGTTACGTTTGTTTGGGTCCTGGAAATGTGTTGCTGGCTGTACATATGAGTATTAATGTCAAAAACTTTGTTTGATTCGGTCATTGTTTACTTTGGTGCCTTTTCTGGCTTTGATGATGTAGATTCTGTTTTTGGTTTTAGATTTTGTATATTCATGTTGGGTGTGAAATTTGACATATCCAAGGTGGTAAACTATGTTTTTAGCCTTGTACGTTCATACAAGTAAGGAATGATAAAAATAAAACATTAAGTTCATACAAGTAAGGAGTGATAAAAATAAAACACTCAGAACATGTTTGATAAAATTAGATAGGTTTAAATCTATAGATTTAAATCTGAAGTTTGAATTCCGAATGTTTTGAAAAAAAGAAAACACCTATCATTATTTATGTTGATAACTATTATTCATTATTCTGCAATGCTGATTTTGCAGACTAATAATTGTTTTTCAAGATGTTAATATAAAAAATTACTTGCATTAGATCCCCTCATTTCCCTTTGCAGTTGGGTAACCATTTTCAAGCCTAATATATCAACAAAATTATTTGCATTAGGTTGTGGTCTTAGGAAAGACTATTATCAACATTGATATCATTTTTTCCGTCTGTTTAAAAGTGGTTATCCACACTATAACTTACGAAAGGGAATATAATTTACGAAAGGGGAAAGAGGGAAGGGAAAAGAGCGAATATATGGGATTCAAACCAATTTTTTTTAAGCTTTGTTTTAGATTTCCATGGGTAAAACTTGACCTTAGAATAAAATGATGTCAATTAGAAGAATTAATGAATATATTCAATTTGATATTACATAATAAAATCACCTTTTTTTACAACAAATTTTTAATAGAATTTGTAATTTTCACTTTTATAAATAACAATATATTTTACATAATTTATTTTAAAAAGAGATGTCTTTAATATCCTTAAAGGCCAATCTTCAGTGAAGTAGTATATTTTAGGTGGGCAAATTAGAAATTTACTGCTGAACGTAGAATTAGTATTTTGTTCCACAAAAATAAAACTCCCTGTGTTTTTTACAAGATGATTTAGAGGGTGTTTGACAATTAGTTTTTCAAACAGTTTTTAATAGTTTAAATAATTTTTAGTTGTTTAACTGCATCAAAAAACTAATTTTAATATTTAGATTAATAAACGTCGATTCTCTTTATCCAGGGGTCGACCCCCACTGGACAATTTTGCCCTTGCCATATATCCCCTACCTACAATATTCATTAACTCTATCTACCTCAATTTAATTAAAATTCATCAAAATTGATAGAAATTACCTTATTTCCATTACGGAAGCGGGAAGATGTCGAATAGAAGGAAGTTGTCCCGAGAAGAGGTAAAACTCGAGTCGAAAACACACAAAAAATGCAACATGTCGCGCTGCCCAACTTGGGCGCGCGACATTTTGCGCCCCTCTGCACGGTGGGGCTGGAATACCCAGTATTACAAGAGATAATTAATTTGGTTAAACCAGATTAATTAAGGATTTCAGAAATTCAGTAAGAATTTTTCGCGAATTAATTATAGAAAATAATTAATTTTTTAAGTGCGAAAAATAAAAAGAAATGGAACCGCACAGAAAATTAGATACAGTTAGGATGCAACCGGCAACATGATGACAGAGGAAAATTTCCAAAAAATTGATTTATGAAATAGAAGATTTCATAAAATCATCGGAACAATTCGTGGAAAGAAAATCGAGAAAGAAAAATAAGAAAATTCATCGAAGCGAGTATTCAGGCCAAGAAAATAATTAGAAGAAGCTAATTGTAATACCCCGTATTACTAGGTATTAATTAGAGTGACTAGTTAATTAGACCGGGTTAATTAATCGAATTTTTATGAGGAATTTAAAATTTTCCGAGGCATTTAATGTTGAATAAATTAATTAATCAGATTCGGATGAGGCGACAGTTAGCAAACTGTAAATTATTAATTAAGGGAAAACAGATCATGCATGGATTAATTATGATTGATGGAATTTAAGCAAGTCAGATAAAATATAACTCAGCACGCGAAACTTAGCATTTTCTGCACTATTGGCGAGAATTTTCTTAGTATGGCGACACATTGGCGAGATTCTGAATACTCGACATAAACTCCATCTTCTTCCAGATACTAGCCAAAATTTTCCTGCATGCATGTTTCTTCTAGTAGAACATGTTTTGAGTATTTTTCTTCCTTTCGATTGCTCATTCCAGTTTTACTAATATTTCCTCCTGAAACTCGCCCCGTTTAATTAACTATCCAGATTCGGTTTCAGCCATCTTTGGAAACCAAATCTTTTTGATTTAATTCCGATTCAATTCCCTTGTAACCGTCCATGAAACCCTGGTATTATTTAAACTAGTTCCTTAGGGTTTTCGGCCGTTTTTTATTCATTGCCTCTCAAGCAATTTCATCTTCTTCTTTCTCTCTCGGCAACTGCTTCCGATCGGAATTTCAAGACAAAGACCGATTCATCAATTCGCATACGTCGTTTCAAGGTAATCAATCAGATTAATTGTTCTAGGTTACTTTAATCCGATTAAACGATTTATCTTTCTCAAACCCCTTTGAAATCGTCGTCTGTAAAATTGGCCACAAGGCTGTGTTATTCGAATTATTGGTGTAAGGATTTTTGAATACTAAAATGGGTTAGGAACTCATTGTGTTAATTTATTCTGTTAATGGGTTAGGAGTTTGATTTCAATTTGGCTTTGTCTATGGGTTTCCGTGTCAATTGATTTTCCAGATTTATGAAAATGTTCACGGTTTTATTATAAAACGAGGTATTAGAAACCCATAAATGATGGTATGTTGATGTCAATTATTAGGGTTGTGTGTTTCACCTATTACTGGAACTCTGAGCAAATCGGATTTTTATAAAATGATTTTGTTGAGGAAGTGTGCCTATGAGCATGCGAACGTATGTTATAACTTGTTAACTTGGACTAACCAGTCGTGATTGGTTGTTAGATGACGAGATTCTGACTTGGGCGAGATTTGTGGCTTAATAGGACACTTTGGCGAGAGTTTGGCTTAATGGCGAGAGTTGATAAATACTCGCCGAAGTACTTAAAAACTCGCCAAAGTGGAGTTTGTCCCTTCGAAGCTTAATACTCGCCTAAGACAAAACTCCCATGAACTGAATCACTTAATTGAGATTTATTTTGAGAATTTGGATGAGTTTGGCGAGAGTTTGAAACACTCGCCATAAATCCTCAAACTCGCCATAAGAGTTATTTACACCAGAATACTTGAATTAATTAATGACTTATCATGGACTTCTAATGTTCCAAATACTCGACAAAGCTTTCCAAAGCTTAATGTTTCCATAACGAATATATGATCCTCGACCCTTTAATCAATTGCTGCAGACTTGGCTATTTCCCAAAGGGGCAACACTCGTCAGACCCTCCCCAATTATTTATTTATGGTCAATTAATGCTCGGCATAATGGGGATAATATTTCGAGACAATGATTATTACTCCAAAATAAATTGATCAATTCCAAACTCGATTAATGGATAATTAATTGAGCAATTCAGTTATGATTAATGAATTATGATACCCGGATAATTAATTAGGATTAATGATTATGTAGGCTCTTCCAAGTAAGACTCGCGGCATAGGATTTCTGATTTGGATTATTTGTACGACAAGGCTTTATCAAGATTGTCGATAAAGGTATGGAAATATACATCGGGCAACCATAAGTCCCATTAATGATTAAAGTGTCAATTATTATTTGGCAGGGTAAATTTAAATAATTCGCATGTCATGAATTATTTTATTTACTTGATATTCCTTATTGTTGAATGTATGACTGATTGAGTAATTTTCTTTGTGATTATGTGCATTGTTTGGCATATGCATAAGACACCCTTTTAAACTGGATTTTTGTATGGAAGATGCTAAGCCTTCCAAGTATGATCATGGATTTATTATATCTTTGTGTTGTGCTAGGATTTGGGCAACACTAAGGGAAAGACTATGATGAATTAATCGAACCTTAATGCATCCTAAAAAGACGTAATCACTTAAACTAGAAAGAAGAGTGGATCATGTCGGTTTATGCTTTTGGACTGGCCACCTTAAGCTTTGGTTATGATTTTATCTAGAGAAACCAATTCTCTAGTTATGATTCATGTTCTACTTATTGGGGGTAGCTCTCCTTACACGAGGGTAATTTAAGAATAGTAGGGGTAAGGGATAGCAGCAGTATGGGGTTCGACATACGGAATCAATCTGCCACTTACTTGCGTACTCAAAGGGTAGGTGCGGGCTACCGAAGATTAGTTCCCCTATCGAATCCGAATGGAGACTGCCTCTGTCTTGGTGTATTGATCGGGTGATTCCATCTACACTAGACCTGTTCGTCAATGTTCATGTTATGAAAGTCCACTCTGGTTTATGTTTGTTTTCCTGTATTCGTGGAGCACGCTAAGTGGGGACTATCAGCATTGTACGCATGATGGTGTCCTGAGTTGTGCCGCGGGTGTGTGTGAGACTAACATTAACTTTACGTGTAAAAGCTTGGCTAGCAGTTCCAAGTATAAATACGTAAAGCACTTGAGTCTCTCCCATGATTTGGAGGTCCAAGTGTTGCTTGATACATGTTTTACAATCATGATTAAACTGCTCATTTAAGCCTTTGAAATCGCACGACATTGTATCTTACACTTATGAATGTTGCATAACGATTTAAGGGTCCCGAGGCAATATTTATGGAGTTGTTGACTCAATACCTCATGAAGATTGCGATTGTATTGTGATAATGAATATGATGAATGTTTTCATACTTAGTCTCGTGACTAATGATGCTAATGTTTGCATCTCAGGTGTTCACGAGAATTGCGAGGATATACCTCCGATGCAGTAGGGGTTCGGGCTAGAACCCGAGGGATGTGAGGATAGTGAACCTTTCGTGTGATATACTCGTCTTATTAAATCCTTGTGGCTACAGGACCATATGTTTAATTTGCTTTCTTTTAGTTTGAACATTACTATGCACGTATGTTTTATTTGGCTTGTATTCCGGCCGAGTCTCGGTGTGGGACAGTGTTGAACTCATTATGTAGCAAACGTTAGGCTTTTGAATTTATTTCCATTATATGCTTACGTGTCTAACTGTTAATGGCTTTCCAAGCATGATGGCTGTGATCTTTGGGGAGTTTGCTTCCTAAGACGCAGCGTACTCTGATACAATAATATAATGTATGAGCCTGTGCACCGAGCTTATTATGGGGTTTTAAGGCTAGATTCCATGATAAGTTAGGTGTGGCGGTAACATGTCCGGTTTATGGAAATCGGGGTGTTACAAGTTGGTATCAGAGCGTATACTGCTCTAATGCTTGGTAATAAAATTTGAAACCCAATCTGTTATGTGGAATAAAATTTGGTCTAGACTTGTAAGGAGTGGGGGATTAGAAGTAGTCTTTTCTTTTCCTTATTGGCCGATGTATGTATGTACGTGAGTGCCACTGTGGTACTAACCCTTCCACATGCAACTCAATAGGGTCGATGGCATTGACAAGCATTTGTGCTTTGTAGATGCCTCCTCGTATAGCTCCCAGAATCCAGGTTCCTAATGTCGATAACCGTGAAGCCTGTGAGGCTGGACATGGTCATGATAATGATAATGATGGGGAGTCAGTTGGGAATGTCCCACCCGCTGCTCCAGTTGTGAATGAGCTGAATGTGCAAGGAGCACAAGGCGTGGATCAATTCACACAATTTATGAACATGATGATGAATCGAATGAATCCGGCTCCGATCGCCAATCACTTTAAGGAAGTTGCTAGGACAAAACCTTCGTAATTCCTTGGTACTACAGAGCCGGCAGAGCTCGAGAAATGGATAAGTAGAATGGAAGGCGCATTCAGAGTGGCCGAATGCCCTGATGGTAAGAAAGTGGACATTGATGTCCACTACTTTGATGGTGAGGCAAGAGCCTAGTGGGAAACAGTTAAGACTGAGAAACTTGAGGATCCGACGTATGACTGGACCTGTTTAGTGGCCGATCTGAAAGCCTGTTTCTATCCGATGTTCAGAAGGAAACTTAAGTTCGATGAATTCAAGAATCTGAAGCAGACCAAGGGAATGTCCGTGGCGGAATACCACGCGAAGTTTACCGAATTGTCAAAGTACTTGCCCGAAGGGTGTAAGAATCAGGAGTACTTGGTAGATCAGTTTGAGGGCGGCTTACTTCCTCATATTCACAATGTTATCTCTGCACTTGGGATTACTACTGTGTAAGAGATGTATGAGAGGGCCGTTAATCAAGCAAGGAGATCCGATCAGTCCTATAATGAAAGGATTCAGAATGACTGTGATAAGAAGAAGCACAAGGGGATTGTAGTCCATGATGCTCAACCCCTGCAGGCAGTTAAGCCAAACAGTCTGAAAGGTCAGTTTTATCAGAATAAGAAATTCAATCAGAATTCTGGTCAGTTTAAAGAAAAGGGGAAGTTGATTCAATCTGAAGCATCGGGAATGCAATGCAAGAAGTGTGGAAAAAGCCACTTTGGGCTAAGATGTGATGGAAGTCCTTTTCTTTGCTTCAATTATGGGCAACAAGGACACATGAACAGAAGTTGTCCGCACTCGCCAAAATAGTTTCATCAGAATTCTGAGCAGACTCAGCAACAATACAGAGCACCTGACAAAGGGAAACAGATAGTGCAACCACAGAATCAAAGGCATGGAGGTCGACTGAATGTGATAAACCGAACAGAGGCAGAGAATCGTATAGACGTCATCACTGGTAATTTCCTTATCCGTAACCAACCTGTCTTTATCCTCTTTGATTCTGGGGCATATTATTCTTTCCTATCCACCTGTTTTTCTTTAGGTAAGTCGATGAATTCCCTAGAAATTCAGACAGCGGTTTCACTGCCATCCGGCGA
>MAYD01383639.1:0-10066 GCA_001909325.1 Ruellia speciosa
ATTCAGGAGATACGACAGAGGGTTGAGATGGGTCAGATCGAGCTTTCCGGGTAGACGATGCCGGAGTGGTCCAAATGGGTGACAGATATTGCGTACCAGGAGATCCCCTTGAGTTGAGGACCCGTATTATGAGTGAGGCGCATACAACGACTTATTCTATTCATTTCCGGTGTGACTAAGATGTATAAGGATATAAGACAGATGTTCTGGTGACCTAAGATGAAGAAGGAGATAGCAGAGTTTGTAGCACAGTGTGCGACGTGCCAGTGGGTGAAGATCGAGCATATGCGATCAATGGGATTACTTCAACCTTTGGAGATACCCATGTGGAAGTTGGAGTTCATAGCCATGGACTTTGTGACTGGACTACCTCATACTCGACACAGTTGTGACACCATTTGGGTAGTAGTCGACCAATTGACGAAAAGTGTCGTTTTTATTCCGATCAAATTGACATGGTCCATGGAGCAGTTGACCTAGGCTTACATTCGACGTGTTGTGGCTTGATTTGAGATTCCTCACGACATTGTATCCTACCGAGATTCTCGATTTCTATCTCATTTCTGAACAGAGGTACAGGAGGCGTTCGGTACTCACATTAGTCTTAGCACCGCGTGGCATCCAATGTCAGATGGGCAGACCGAGCATACCATTCAGACTTTAGAGGACATGTTGCGAGCCTGTGCCTTAGATTTCCAGGGATCGTGGGAAGACCATTTACCACTCGTGGAGTTTTCATACAATAACAGCTATCATTCTACCATTTCAGATGGCACCATTCAAAGCATTATACGGGTGACGATGTAGGACACCATTATGTTGAAATGACATATCCGAACAAGTAGCCGTGGGACCCGAGTTGATTGAGGATACAACTAGATAGGTTCGACTTATTCAGGATCGAATTAAGGAGGCTTAGAGTCGACAGAAGAGTTACACAAATTTGCATCGACGTTCGTGGGGATTCCAACCTGGGGATCGGGTTCTGTTGCGTGAATCACCCACGAAAGGGGTGAAGCGATTTGGCATGCGGGGGAAGTTAAGTTCATGATTCATTAGACCTTACGAGATTTTCGAGCATGTGGGGAAGGTTGCCTACCGATTAGCCCTCCCGGCTGAGTTAGGGGGAGTTCACAATGTATTTCACGTATCTCAGCTTTGTTGTTTCATTTCATACCCTTCCAAGATAGTGACCCCTGATGCGATAGATTTTCAACCCAACCTGAAATATGAGGAAGTACTGGTTCGTATATTAGATACCCAAGTGTGAAAATTGAGACACCGTAGTGTGCCGATGGTGAAGGTTCTGTGGTCCCGACATGGACATGAGGATGCTATGTGGGAAATGAAGGAGATGCATACGAGATATCCCGAGTTACACTTGTGACCTTCATTGTGAGGTAAATTCGATTTAGCATGATTTCATTTCGAAGACGAAATGTTCTTAAGGGGGAGATGATCTAATACCCCAAAAATTCGAAGCCTAGCGCTAACCCATTGGATATGTGATTCAGAAACCCTCGCAGCGTGCGCGAGATTTGTACATAGAGTGGATTATGGGAGAGAGAATAAAACTGAATGGAAATTTTGAGGTAATTATTGCACTTTCTTATTCCTAGATTGAAAGGCTTTCATTGGACCCCACTTCACCGGAGGCCGCGATATTTGGCCGCGGTTTGGGGATACCGTGGGTTGAAAACTGCGGGTGAACTACGGTTGTCACTCATTGATATTTTCGTACATTTCAGACTCAGTGGTGGTGTTAAAAATCTCATGCTCTTACTTCATAAGTGGGAAACCTCTGAAAAAGAAGGGAAAAGCAAGGTGGTTGGTGTTGAATAAGCTAGGAGGTGAAGAAGGTGACTTTGGGCTAATTTTTCACCAAGAAAGAAGAATTTAGGCAAGTTGTCTTCAGGTAAGTTAAACTACATGTTTAGTACTACGATATGCACGGTTTGAGTTCTTTGTTTGAGGTTGTTAGCATGGAGAAAATCGAGTCCAACTTGATTGAAAGTTCTGTGAACTCTGTGATTGGTTCAAAAAGGGGTTTCGTGAGCCGATTTTTGATAGGCTACGCTGGGAATTTTGAGTTGGTGTCTTTTGATAAGTTGTCCCCTTTGGTTTCTCGTTTCTAAAAGTGCTTTTAGATTTTGATTTGCTTGGTATTGAATTTGTTAGAAGCCTTGAAAGTTGGCTGCTTGAACTCGACCAACTAGGGTTTTCAATGACTTTGAGGACGTTTTCAAGAAGGCTTAACAAACAGGCAATGGTGATTTTTGTGTTTTTGGAACCCTCTTTGAAAGTTTAATTTTGAAAAATTTTGTTGAATTTGGCACTGATTTGGCATCCTCGATTTTCACCGCGGTATTGGATACCGCAGAAAACTGGGAGTTGTCTAATTCGATTTCTGTCCCCGGTTTTGGACCGCGATTTGGGTTACGATGATGAATACCGCGGGTATGGCTGAGAAAAAATGATATGTTATGGGCTTGACTCTGACATAGCCTGCTTTAAAATACATGCGCTCGATTTATGACTTAGATTGCGATAGAATGATCCCATCTGACTGTGAATTGGTGTTGAGACACTTGGAATATTTTGATAAACTGTGAATTGGTGTTGAGTCGGCCATTTGGCTCGATTGGCCACCTGATTGTCTTTATGTTACTATGTTTTGGCCTGTTTGGCCACTGTGTTGAATATGAATACGATATTTGGCCCGTTGGCCTCGTGATCGATTGTGTCTTTGGGCAAATTTGCCCTGTGATTTTGTGTAATACCCAGTATTACAAATGACAATTAATTCAAATTTAAACCGGATTAGAAGATAATTCCCTAAAATTTAGTACAAATTTTTCGCGAATTAATTATTTGAAGATAATTAATTTTTTAAGCGCGAAAAGGGGGAATCAAGCAGAATTGATGATTCGGCATCATGGGAACTTGGAACCGGAACCTGGTAATTTTGGGAAAAATTACCGAAGACTGATGTATGAAAATTGAACGTTTCATAGATCAAATGGATTAATTTATTTTGAAGTTGAAAGAAATTATGTGTAGAGAGACATGTAATTTAAATACCTCAATTTGAAGGAAATTAGTCCCATGTGATGAATAAATAATTTCTTGAAGAGAAATTAAATGAATTTATTCAC
Organism: Ruellia speciosa; assembly: GCA_001909325.1. NCBI lineage: Eukaryota > Viridiplantae > Streptophyta > Magnoliopsida > Lamiales > Acanthaceae > Ruellia > Ruellia speciosa. Next base: position 3,156 of record MAYD01383639.1, read on the forward strand.
ATGAGAAATGGGACCAAGAAAATAATTAGAGATCTAATTATATAAAATAATGGTAGAAAACAAAATTAAGAAAAGAGATCAGAATATGGAAATAAAGAAACGTCGTAGTGCAGCCATGTCGTAGTATTACACTACAACACCAGAAACCTAGACACTACGACATGGATGGGGGGGAAAGGAAGTTGAAGGCTATGTCGTGGAATGCCTTGTCGTAGTATAAGGAGTGTCGTAGTATTGGGAAACTACGACATCACGACACCATGAACCACGACCGGATGAAGGAGAAGGCTGAGTGTGTGTTTTTTGTAGTTTGAATGTGTGTCGTAGTCTTGAGAACTACAACACTATGACAATGAACCTCAACACCACGACGTGAGACACTACGACACTTCGACATGCATGGGCTGAAATTGAAAACCCTGGTCGTGAGGGTTAATGTCATGGTTTTGGGAGGCTGTGTCGTAGTTTGGGAACTACGACACTACGACAGAAGGCAGAAATTTTGGGATTTTTGGGTTGTGCCGTAAGAATTGTGCTTTGGTTCTAATTTCAAGATTTTAATCCTAGACCTTAGGATCTCATGTTGGGGTGTTGGATGTGTGTATATATACATACACTTAGAGCATTTTACTCATTTCATCATCTTCACAGCCGAGATCCAGTGTGTTTTTCTCTCAAGAGACCCAGCAAGCTCATCTCTAAATCCCCACCTTACCAAGGCAAATCAAGTATATTTACTAAACCAAGCATAGATCCTTAATCTCCTCATCAAGGTAAACATGTTGGTCGGTTTAGTTTTTCGATTTGGTAGATTTGAACTTTGTGGGTTACTGTTCATAGTCCTAATAAATGCTTTGAGCATTTATGGACTTAATGATTGAGATGGCATTTATGATGACTCTAGGGTTTGGAAAACCTAAAATGATGGATTTGAATGGTTGGACATAGATGTCCTCAAAGTGAAATTTTGAAAGTTTGGGATGTTGAATGTTGTTTGATGTTGGATGTAGGAACCTAAGTGTTAAATGGGTTCTTGAAGTTGAATGTGGGATTTTAGTTAGAAATGGATTAAGATGTTGGAATCCTAAGATTCTTTCAATCCGGAATGGATTTTGAATTTAGAACATTTTCTTGGACTTAAACTCATGTGGACATAATTAAGTAAACCCTATGGTTTAATTATCCATAGACAAATTTATTTGTCTAAGTCACAAAAAATGACTATATAGACTGGATAATTAATTAGGTTTATTCTATCCTGTAGGTGACCCGGTCGTTAGCGGCAGTTAGGACACGATTGCAAATGTTGTTTTAAATTTCAAGACTGTTGATAACGATAAGGAAATCTTACACTCGGGTAACCATAAGTCCCAAATTAAATTAACATGCCGACTTTCATTCGGCCTGGTAAATTTAAATTAATGCACACCATTAAATTATTTATTTATCTTTATTCTATGACATCCTTGCCTTGTCATTATACTAAACTTTATTTTCCCAAACTCGTGAATTTATCTGCATTAAATTCCTTGGGATTATTGTATTGAACCTTGAGTGTTTATTATGTGACTGACGTACCTTGTGTTGCATATGCATAATAAACCCTTACTCAAAATTGGTATCGCATGTAAGATACTAAGCCTACCAATAATGATCATCGATTTTTATATCCTTGCATCGCATTAGGTTTTGGCAAATACCAAGAAGAATTGACTGACAATGAATTAATGAAGTAATGCATCACATTAAAAAACTTAAATACGTAAAGTGAAAGTAAAGAGTGGAAACCGTTATAATGCTTTTGGATTGATCACCTTAAGCCAAATTTGTCACTAGGGAACTCATTTCCCTAGAAATTCCTGTTCTACTCATCTGGGTTAGCTCCCCACATATAAGGTTTACCGGTAATTTAAGAACAGTAGAGGTAAAGGATAACAACCGTTACGGGGTACGTCGTACGGATAAATCTGCCCTTTACTTGCGTACTCAAGGGAGAGGTGTGACTTAAATTAAATAGTTCCCCTCTCATTCAAATTAAGACTGCCACTATTATGATGTATTGATTGGGTGATTCTATTTGCACTGAACTTTGGTTCGTAAAGGTTGAATTAATTTATTCCACTCTTAGGCATGCTTGGTTTTCCGGATTCATGGAGCCCGCTAAGTGGGGGTTATCTGAGCTGTGCCGCTTGGCTGAGCATGCGATATGATAACGTCCTGAGTTGTGCCGCGGATTGACAGTTGTGAGGCCGGCATTAACTATACGTGTATAGGCTTGGCTAGCAGTTCCAAGTATAAATATGTATACCACCTCGCCTTCTAATTAAAGAGAAGTCCGGGTGTTGTTTGTTGCATGAATTGAAGAGCATATTTTAAACTACTCATTGCAATTTTTTATTTGAAGTGTGCATCAAAGTCATTAAGTTTAAATGATGTCTGTTGCATGGATTTTAAATTGGGTCAGTTGGCTAACATATATGAAGATGTTGCCCACCTGACCTTCATGCTATGTTATTATCGCATAATTGATGATGTGTGATTCCTTACTTAGTCTCGTGACTAACGATGTCACTCTGTGCATCACAGGTGGGACTGAAGGTCGCGAGGATGTACCTCCGACACAGTGATTAGGGGAATTGAGTTACTACTCGATGGGTTTTTGGAAAGGTCAAGAGAATCTTTTGATATGCTTGCCTATCCTAACCTCGTATTTGGTTGCAGGGTTTTATCAAATTTTTGTCTCTTGAACCTTATATAATTCATTTGTAATCGGCTTGTATTAAATGGCTGAGTCCCAGCATGGGACATTACCACATGACACTTTGGGCTGTAATAACTTTTAATTAATTTCTATTTATCGCTTTATGTGTTTATTATTCCTAGTATGATGACTGTGATCAGAGGGGACATTGCTTCCTGAAATCCAGCAATTCTGATAGGGCAAGATAATTAGATTAGCCTGAACATCGAGCTTACTTTGAGATTAGGAATAGAACTCCTTGGTAAGTTAGGTGTGGCGTGACGTGGCCTGATTATGGAAATCGGGACGTTACATTTTGAGACTGTATCTTCGGCCAAGTAGGATCTTTGTGATGATTCGGGTTTTGGATAAGGCCCCCATTGGGCACGTTTTGATGAATTTTTACCCCGATTCGACTGTCTTGTATGTGTGTTACTGACATCTGTGTGCATGTGGGTTGACTCGGTGAAAGAATAGCTCGTGCAAGGGCTCGGTTATGATGGATATGAGTTATGGTTGTGATTGGCGCGTACGCAAGAAAGCCAGGTTCTCCCCCCGAGATGAGAATGCCTGAGGGTCCCCAGAGTGTCCCTGAAAATGCTGTTGGCAGGATTGCACGCTAGACATGCTACGTGTTGCATTTGCATATATAGGTTAGATAGATGTGTGTTAAGATCATGCATCACTTGCACTTTAAATGTTGTATTTACTTAATTAGTTTAATTATTTTCCTACTTGTGTCGTATGATTGCTAATGCCCATATTATTATATTCGCTTAGAGGGGGAAAACTTCATTTTTATAAACATTGATTTTAAAGAGGCTTTCGCCGACGGAGAACCCCTTACTCAACTTTTGCTGACCCCCAAGTGTTTATTCTTTTCAAGTGATCCTGATATACATGACCAGAGACATGCTGGGGATTTTGGGTTGAGCGAACTTGCATTTAGTATCATATTATATTAGAATGGTTGTCAGTTGTGGAATTATTGTATTTTGACCTTGTACATGTGATGTTTTCGATTTATGAGATTTTTGCTTATCTGGTCCAAGACTTAAGATTTGTTTAATGGACAAATAGATTTATGTGGTTACATGCCTTGTACTGAGGATCGCAAACTAACTGACTACTAGTCTAGGCTAATCAATAATGCGTAGCGCACTAGTGAAAAATTGGGGCGATACATCAAGAATTTCATATAGATATCAATATTCAGTTTCCCATATAAATATGCAGTAACCATATCTATCAATTGTACTTGAAGTTTTTCATGTACTGTCAAACTAATAGGATATATAAAAGTGATTCCATCTATTACTGGAAAATATGTTTCATCATAATCGAATCCCGATTTTTCTTAAAATCCTTGGGCTAACAATCTTGCTTTGTATCTGATAATTTCTTTTTGTCCATTCCTTTTTTCGTACAAAAATTCATTTGTATCCTACTGGCTTAGTTTTCAGATGTTTTAACTATTGCTCCAAACTTTATTTTAGCTAGAATCTAATTCCAATTGGTTGCATCTTTTCATTTTGGCCAATCATTTCTTTTCCGACATTCATCAATTGATTTGGTTCGTTATCCTCATCATCATGACAATGACAAGTGCTACGTTGTATGAAAATACACTATCCATGATTATTTCTTCCAATTCCACTTATTTTCATTGTGAAAAAATTAATTGAAACTTTATTATTTTCAAGGATCTGTTCTTCAGGAGCTAAATCATCAAGTGATTGTATTTTGTCACTTTCTATGATTTGTTCCCCTTTATCAATATTGTCTGATCCTCTTTTCTTTCAAGGATTTTTGTCTTTGGAAGAAATTGGACCATGATTTTGGCTACGATATTGACCTTATATATTTTTCATAATAAAATAAATAATGACCATTGGATATATTATATTGAATAATATGTGGTTTGGATTAAATTTAAAATACATTACATGATGATAAAAATATATCACATAATAAATATATACTTCCTCCGTTTTTAATACCTGTCTACTAAGGAGTGGATACGGTATTTAAGGTAAAAATGAGAAATTGAGTATTTTAATAGTGAGTAGAGAGAAAAATAAATATTTAATTAGTGTAAGGATGAGAAATGAAGTATTTATTAGTGAAAGGAGAGAGAAAAATGAGTTTTCTGATTTGATAAATAGAAAAAATAAACATTCTTATTAATTGATAAATATGAAAAAATTTCTAAAAGAAAAAATAGAAAAGTATTCCAAAATAACTTTTAAAAAAAGTAAACAAGTTTTAAAAAGTTAAAAAAAATACTATATTATATTAAAATTTCATTATTTATTATAGCTAAAAATATACTTCCTCCGTTTTTTAATGTTTGCAACATTTGGAGCGGACACTCTTGCCGATACAAAACTTTAACTATTAATATTGTTAATTATCAAAAGGTAAAAAATATATAAAGTTGATATTTTGAAAATACTCATTAAGACGAATTTAAAAAGACCCCACATGACTAATTTTTTTTAAATATAAGTTATAAATAATAGTCAAACTAGAATATATGAATAGTATTTATTATGCAATCGTTGCAAATATTAAAAAATGAAGAAAGTATTAATTACGAGGCAAACCGATTTAACGTCCAAATTTCACACCACCAAAAACGAAAATGTATAAGATGGTAAAAAAGAAAACAAAAAACAAAACGAGCTAGGGGAATATTTAGCCGTACCAATTAGTCAATAGTCCAAAGTGGGAACTGAAAAGCCAAAAATAAAGTAAAAACCAAAAATGAAAATAAAAGGGATTATCCGCAGCCCCAATTGGGTAACTACCTTTTCATTTTCTCTGCGACCATTCGATTTATACACTCCTCTCTTATGCTCTCTTCCTTCTCCACCATTGCCTTTTCCCTCGTCCTCTAATCAAATCCCCAATTCCTAGATCCTCCACTCGTCATGAGTCAGTGCGTCCCAAGCTGGGATCTCGACGACGCCCCCGCCGCCGGCCGCCCTCTCCGAACTCACTCCAATTCCTTGGCTCCCGATGTCCCCTCGTGCGTTATTAGTCCCTCATGATATTGATTTCCATGGCTGATTGAGGATTACTTAAGTTCTCTGATTCGATCTGATCGGATTGGTTGATAGCTTTTTAATTTATTGTTGTTTTTCATTTTGATATGATGATCAGATTGGATTACGAAGTTGCGGAGCTCACCTGGGAGAACGGACAACTCGCAATGCACGGGTTAGGCCCTCCGCGCGTGACGAACAAGCCGGCGGTTCATGTCTCGCCGCCGGCTAAGTACGCCGCCACATGGGAGAAGCCGCGCACGGGCACGGGCACGCTCGAGTCCATCGTGAACCAAGCCACCTGCCACGTCCCTCACCTCATGAAGTCCACATCCGCCTCGGATAATAATGCCAGCGACCTTGCGCCTTGGTTTGACCACCGCCGCGCCGTCGACAACCCCGGAGGCTGCGCGTCCATGGCGGTCACCATGGACGCACTCGTTCCCTGCAACAACAGAAACAACGACCATCGAGAGACTTCCAGGCACGTGGTGGAAACCGCCGCGGCACGTGCGGCGATGTGCAGCTGTAAAACAAGCACACCAAGCGTGAGCGAGAGCACCGGCACGTGCAGGGGAGTTAAGGAACGCCGTCAAGTGACGGCGACGTTTGATAACGGAGAGCGGGAATTCGGTGTGGGAGGGTTCGCGTCAACTTCCCTGTGGTCGGCGGACAACACCAGCTCCGGTAAAGAGTACACCAAAACGACGTCGGGGGATGATCATGACTCCGTCAGTCACAGCCGGTCACAGGCACGTCACTCTGTCACCCTGTGCATATGTAAATTCTAATGTTTTATCAATAATTGCAAAAACAATTTATTGGTAAAATCAGATTCGAAATTTCATTGGAAAATAAATTAGATGAAATTTATTTATAAGAAAAAGTAGATTTCAATTTTGATTGTAGAGAGAAGGTGGAGACGATGGTGAAGTTGGGAAGAAAAAGGGAAATGGAAAATCCTCAGGATCAACGAAGAGGATTAGAGCAGCTGCTATTCACAACCAGTCTGAAAGGGTATGTTTTTTTTTTTTTAACTCACAAATAGAATAATAGCCCTGCCACATATGTTTTAGAATAAATATAATATTATTTTTTATCAATTTTTTTATTATTAAAAAATA
>MAYD01383674.1:0-12203 GCA_001909325.1 Ruellia speciosa
CCGTACAACCGTGTGACAACTCCTCTTGATGATTGCTTGGGTTGAATTAGAAGAAAAAAAAAAAGCACTCGCTCAATTAGCACTTTAATTTATTGGGCATATGAGTCTAATCCATCCATTCCATCTCATCCAACAACCTAATAATTATATTCCTCTAATTAAAAAGGAATTGTTATTGTTAATTTCCACTAGTTTAAAACACAAACTAAAACATAACTAAACAAAAAATAAATAAAAATAAAAAATCTGCAAGAAGGGTCCACTAGAAGGCCACATTTAGTAACTAAATGGGCTGGGCTCACCTTAAAAGTTCAATTATTTTTTAAGCCAATTGGGCCTTAGCAGTGGCCCAGCGTTTTGGTTTAAAAGTCTATTTTGCCCTTTCATTAGGACAGCGTCCGTACTTAAAAAACGCTTATTTATACTTCCTTAGGAACGCGATTTATACTTCCTTAGAAAAGCGATTTAATGGCAACATTTGTACGTAGTCTTTGCTACAGAGTACACTGTACACTCAACAACGTTAAATTGGCAATTGACAATCAAAACCCTAACTTTAAACCCCCGATGCTGAGAACAGTCGCGCAAAATGATTTCTTCACTTCGATTGTCGAAACTCCGACGATCACAGAGGCTCACTCTCAATCCTCCCAGCAGTTTTGATTCAACTCCTTATTTGAATTCATTTTTGGGCTGGACTCAATGTGCGTTTTACGGGTCGCATTTTAGGGAGGATCCCAGCATAGACTTGAGCCAGTACCCTCCGGACCGCATTCGCAACTTTTCAATTATTGCGCATGTTGATCACGGAAAGTCAACCCTCGCCGACCGGCTTTTGGAGCTCACGGGAACAATTAGGAAGGGGCATGGGCAGCCCCAGTATTTGGATAAATTGCAGGTGTCTGTTTATTTTTGTGATTTTTGAGAATCTTCTTTGGTTTAGTTTATGTAAGCTGCTAGATATGCCAATTTACAATGCTGTTTTGAGAACAAGATTTTGTTTATGATTAAGGATGCGTAAATGTTTGTAAATGCTTGCTAATTATGTTTACTTCCAATTTGTTTTCATTTGTTAAGTTTTTCAAAATGTCTGAAAAAGCTAGTTTTATGAGTTTTGATGTGGGCAGTATTGAGGAAATTTCTAACTAAGTAATAAATATAATAGCTAGTCTAATCTCTTATTCAAATTAAATTCTTTTGCACATTCCCCCTTCCAGTTTTGAAGCTGTAATTCGAACGATTGCATATCTTTTTGGGATTGATTGTCGTAGGTAGAGAGAGAGCGTGGAATAACTGTCAAGGCTCAGACAGCAACAATGTTTCACAAGCACAAATTTCTTGGTGCTGACACAAATTTCTTGCTGAACCTGGTTGACACACCTGGACATGTAGATTTTAGCTATGAAGTATCAAGGTCCTTGGCCGCTTGCCAGGGTGTCCTTCTTGTTGTCGATGCAGCTCAGGGTGTCCAGGCACAGACAGTTGCGAACTTCTATCTTGCTTTTGAAGCAAACCTCACTATTATACCTGTCATTAACAAAATCGACCAGCCTACTGCTGACCCAGACAGTGTAAAAGAACAGCTGAAGTCTATTTTTGATCTTGATCCAAATGAAGCTCTGTTAACCTCAGCAAAGACAGGTCAAGGTCTTGAGCATGTCCTTCCTGATGTGATAGAGCGAATTCCTGCTCCTCCTGGGAAGAGTAGCTCGCCTCTACGCATGCTTTTGCTGGATTCTTACTATGATGAGTATAAAGGAGTTATCTGTCATGTAGCAGTTGTCGATGGGGCTCTGCAGAAGGGTGAAAAGATTTCCTCTGCTGCAACCGGCCAATCTTATGAAGTTTTAGATGTTGGAATTATGCACCCAGAGCTCACCCAGACCGGAGTCCTTTTAACAGGGCAAGTGGGCTATGTTGTCACGGGTATGCGATCAACTAAAGAGGCGCGTGTTGGAGATACACTTTTCCAGACTCGAAGCATTGTTGAACCTCTTCCAGGTAAGGATTTTCTGTTCTTATGATACTTGGATAGCAAATGCTTTATGCTACTCAAAATTTTGATTGACATCTCGCTGCTTTGATTGAGTATATTATCCTTTGTTCTGGTTTTAATTACTGCTATCTTTCATCTTCTTACATGATTCTTCTGGTTCTTGATGATGACAGGTTTCAAGCCAGTAAAACATATGGTATTTTCTGGTCTATATCCTGCTGATGGATCTGATTTTGAATCACTGAGTAATGCTATTGAAAGGCTCACTTGCAATGATGCCAGTGTGTCTGTTACAAAGGAGAGTAGCACAGCACTTGGCATGGGTTTCAGGTATGGTATGGATAAATTGGAGCTGTATCTAAAGCTCACTATTTGTGTTCTGATGGTTTTTAGTGTCCAACAGATGTGGTTTCTTGGGCTTACTTCACATGGATGTCTTTCATCAACGCCTTGAACAGGTAAACTTTTAGTTTTAGAATGTCTTCCGTTATACACTAAGTGACGAGATGTATATAATATGCATGGTAATGAAGATGCCAAAATATAACACACTGCTTGTAGAAAACTTTTTTATTTAGATTTCTACACTAAATGTCATTTTATTTTGTCTGACAAATAGGAACATGAAGCTCATGTGATTTCTACTGTTCCGACTGTGCCATACATCTTTGAGTTCTCAGACGGGAGGTGGGTGCCGTATTTTCCTCTATTTTAATTTGTTTTTCGTGCTATACTTCAATATCAACTTATGGTTTTACCTCTTTTCTAATAGCAAAATACATATTCAGAACCCTGCGATGCTGCCTTCAAATCCCAAACAACGAATAACAGCCTGCTGGGAACCTACTGTAATTGCCACAATAATAATTCCTAGTGAGTAAGCTCTCAAGCTCTACATGGTGGTATCGAATTCTCTTCTGGATATTTAGAAACTTTTTTCAATCTTCAAAATGCTCAAAAAAGCACTAATCATGCTTACTGCTATTGCTGTATTACTTGAAGGTATGTGGGTTCCATTATCACCCTTTGTGCTGAACGACGAGGCGAGCAGTTGGAGTACTCATTCATTGACAGGTAAATAAATATCTCTAAAATTCTGAATGACTGTTTACCCATGGTGTGATTCTAAGACATCCTTTGATAGGGATTTTCCATGCTAAAGCAAATTGCAATTTAGTTGATATATCACATTATTGCTGATGTTGGCTAAGATTGTTGTCAGTTTCTATTTAATCATGATGTATAATTTATAAACGAGACTCTTGTGAGTGTTCATTGCTCGTTTTTAATCTCATGTGCAGTCAAAGGGCTCTCATGAAGTATCAATTACCGCTGAGGGAAATTGTCGTTGACTTCTACAATGAACTGAAGAGTATTACTTCAGGATATGCGTCTTTTGATTATGAAGAGGCAGAGTAAGTGTCAATTATTCTTGTCTTAAATTTCCCACACTCAAATGCATGCATACTTACCTCGACTGTCAGACACATCAATATCGCTGCAGTGTCTATGTTGAGTTGGATATCAATAAATTGTCAAGGCATTGCATAATGGATTCTTGACAGTTATCAGGCCTCTGACTTGGTGAAACTCGATCTCTTATTAAATGGGCAACCCGTTGATGCTATGGCAACTATAGTTCATAGATCAAAGGCACAACGTGTTGGTCGTGAACTCGTGGAGAAGCTGAAGAAGTTCATAGACAGGTTTGTTGGCTCATTTAATGTTTGTGCATTATTAGTTCATCGTAGCATGTTATATTTCAATACATTGTTGTGCAGACAAATGTTCGAGATAACGATACAAGCTGCCATTGGAACAAAGGTCATTGCTAGGGAAACGTAAGTGTACTCAACTTGAATTTTGTATCTCTTTCTTGGTCTAAACCTAACTCATTTGTTCCTCTTCCATTTTCAGGGTCTCGGCAATGAGAAAGAATGTACTTGCTAAGTGCTATGGAGGCGATATTACCAGGAAGAAGAAATTGCTGGAAAAACAGAAAGAAGGAAAGAAGCGGATGAAACGTGTTGGCTCTGTCGATATACCTCAGGAGGCTTTTCGTGAGCTACTGAAAGGTTCATGAAATGGGATGCAAATTATTCTATTAATTGAGTGACAGTTCCTTTTTACGCTTTGCTCTGGCTAGCAGTGCTGTCCGGATAGAATGATATACGTGTGGAGTAGCTGGAAAACATATCCATAGAGTCATAGACCATTTAAGATTCTTTCAAAGTAATTTGAGTTTTTCACTGCTACTGCTGCCAGGTTTTGTCCTAAGACAGGAAATCTCTTCAATATTGTGGAGGGCAATTAGAAGATCCTAAGACAGTGTTGCCTTCATCTTCAATAATGTCTCTTTGTAATCAATCCTGTTGAACTTGAATACAACATACTACCGTGTCAAAAAAAAAAAAATTTATCTACATGCCAACAAGGCAATCAATTAAAAGAAAACAAGAAAAAAAGCACGATCAAACACGTTGGAACCATCTTCCCGATGCATCCGCAAAGAGTGCTTGGCGGATAACATCAAGAGGAAAAGCGCAACTTATAAAAAATGCCTCGCTGCAGATTGCAGTTTACTTATTTTATATTGATATGATTTAAGTTTCCCGTCGTTCAAATATTTTATTTCGTGCCCCGAAATCTTAGTTTACAAAAATTCACCTCTTACATAAGATCTTACAAGTTACAATTACACAAACACGATGGGCAGAATCACAAACGGCGGCGCCTCCACTTTTCCAGGAAAGGACAGACAAGAAAGAAATAAAAGAAACAAAAATTCCTATGTCAAGAAATAAAAGAAACAAAAATTCCTATGTCAACATCCTTCTTTGTTAATTCCTCTCTGATCATATAATAATCATTTCCTGGTTATCTTTGGTCCATTGTACGGCGCTCCGACCACCGACAATTCCTGGGGTCTTTCCCTTTCCCTAAGCCACGCATAGCCCGCGCCGGCCTCGTCCGATCCCTCTTTGTCTTGTTCGAATGGCAGCTCATGGTAGTACTGACAATGGCGGCCCTCAGCCTCGCTGTAGGGCGGGCCCAGCACGTCCAGCACGGCGCAGCCCGTCCTTGCCGTGAAACAGTGCATGTTTACCCCCTCCGACGGGTACAAGATTGAAGTGCTGCACGGGCCCCTCAATTCTGAATTCACCTTCAGCTTTGCTAGCCGCATTATTGATGATCCATTGTTGCTGCCGGGATCATGATTGGATGACGGCCAGTCGAATGACCTGATGTGCATTGTCCCGAAGAGGAGTTTGCTCAACACCGTCATTCCCGGATGACTGTGCAGCGGAATGATGCTTGTTGGTGGCAAGCAGAAGATGCCAATCTGTAGGCGCCATGGATTGTAGATATGCCATATGTGCATACAATATGTAATAAATTTAATTCATTCGATTGGTTTTATTATTTATTATTAAATAGTCAATCCACGTACGGAGAATTTTTCGCATTCGTGAAGTTGCTGGTAAGTGATGATGGGAGCTTGCTCGATGCTGAAGTAGGGCATGCTCGGTCGGAGCCCCACGTCTGCTGGACTCATCCCGTCTGCGCGCATAGGTTGCCATAATTTCAAGAATTTAAGACAAATAAAATCTCATTAATTTCAATGGGAAGGGAACGGACAAGAGAGAACCCTACAAGTGTCCATTTTGTACAATATTAAGAAGAAATAGCGTTTCAAATTAACTTTTTGACTTGGGAACGCTAATTCGAAACAACTTTTAGCTTTTTTATATGTTTACTATAAATTCTTTCCGTATTGATATAACAAATAGTTATTTTATCAAATATTTTATTCCAATAACTAGCTATCAAACAAGAACATGTGCCCAAGTTATATGTACAAATCCCTAAATAGAAGGATCGATGTCAATCAAATATTAAACAGTCTCTCAGTTTATTTAAACAACAGACAACCCTAGTTAAGCAATTGTAATTATATAATAGAAGAATCGATATCGATCACTCAAATATTAAACAGCTAGAAATCAATGCAGCCAAAAATTTAAACAAAAATTCTATATTATGTATACCCAAAAGAGTAGCAAGCCTTTCGACTTGATGAGGTGAAGGGACAATATCAGGTCCACAATCAGCAAACACTTCTTTGCAAACCTCGTACAGCCTCTGGACTGCAGACACTCTTTTCTGTCTCCTCTTGTTCTTCCTCCAAGAATCATTGCTCGCATTTCCTTTCCTTCCTCTCCCGTTTTGCTCAATCCCCATTTGCATCACACAAAACCCTGATCTGAAAGGATTAGATAGGATTTCAGTTCCCTTTCTGTATGGATTCCACTCAGCAAATGATATCTTTAAGGCCTATCAATGCCACAGCAAAAAGCAACTAAGTTGTACAGATGAGTGAAAAGATAGACAAAGATTTGATCTTGCATAATCACGATCCTCCCTGGCGGCAGAACTCATATATATGCATCTCTGTATTTAATACAGTATTAATATGATGTAGTATAAATCGAAGATCAGAAAAAAAAGGGGTACATTTATACACCATAACTTCAGAAGAGGATGAAGGCAAAACCATGGGCCTTCATCTTTCCAGTGGGCTGTCATTCTTTAAGTTTTCTTAATCTTTTTCCTCTTCTTTTTGGGTTTCTTGTTAAAAATATGTATTTAATTTTGGTTTCTTTTGACTTTGCAAAAAATTTAACTAAGCTCCAATGCATTTCCGCTTACATGGAACCAAGAAAAGATCTCAATTTTTCTTAACACGTTTTATTGTTTTGGTATCAAAGTAAAGGTTTCATTGTCAATGGGTGGTAAATAACAGAAGTGGTTTGTTCTTGCATTGTTTTTTATAATAAAGGATGCAATAAAAGTCTTTATAAATCCAACATATTAAAATCATAAGCTAACACTCGAACATTCTTTACTGTTTGTCTCCCATTATAACTAAAAATGTTTGTGTGTTTCATCATCCAGCTTGTACTTAATTAATAGGTCAAAAAGTTCGAAGCTCTCAACCTCTGATTTGATGGATGCGACAATTATCCCTCCCTCAACTTTCTCCGAACCCTCTAATCTTTTATTTTTTTATTTTTTATATATGTACACACCCATCAAATTCAATAAAATGAGGTCGCATTCAATAAAATGAATTTTTTTCCAACTAGTCAATGCGACCTCATTTTATTGAATTTGATGGATGTGTACATATATAAAAAAATAAAAAAATAAATTGTTATCTATAACGTTTAATTAATGCTATATAGATAACAATTAATTAATGTTATCTATAACGTTTTAATTAATTAATGTTATCTATAACAATTATTTATATAAAAAAATAAATTGTACATATATAGATAACAATTAATTGTTATATATAACGTTATCGAGCACATTGGCTGATGCCAAGGGAAAGTAATGCTACTAGACATGTTCATTATCGGTTGGCGGTTCACGATTCGGTCAAATACCAAACTGAAATCGAATTGGCTAATAGCCGGGGCCGGTTTCAGTCCCGGTTTCACAATTCCGATTTGGGCCGGTTCCAATTCGAAACTAGCTAACTGAATCATTTTTCTTTTTTTTCTTTTTTTCTATTTTCAAAATTCCACTCATACAGCCAATTTACCCGCCGGATCAGGGAATAAACCGTTGGTTTGGACAAGTGAACCGCCTGAGTGGCCGGTTCAAATGATAATATTTTTTTAAAATAAAAAAACACTTCAAAAAAATTGAACTGTCGGTTTAACCGGTGATTCGCGATTTAGGTTTTGGGGAACCGAAAATGGTAGTTCAGCTTCGATTTGTATGACCAATTCCGGTTAATTAGAACCTCCAATTTGAACTAGCGGTTCAAAACCTCATGTCTAAATGCGACACTTTTAAGTTATGATTTTATTATAATTTTCTTCATGATACTTAACTCTTGCCTTTTGTATCGCTCACACATCCCCATTATACTCGTATATACTACTCCCTCCATTTATGTATGCTTATCTTTTAAAAATGATAAAAATGTTCACAAATATTTGTTCTTTTAAAATATATTGACTATTTTACTCTTCATCATTAATGCATTCACACAAAATAAATTATACACATTAATATTTGGACGAGGGTTATTTTGTCATATTTTTTGTAAAAGTTACATTTCTTAAATATGGCCAATACAACAATCATTCACAAATAGAGGAAATATATTTTTTTATGCTAAATATACGACAAATAAATGAACAAGAATGAATTAATGTTGAGACCATAACTAAATAAAATGATAGAAGTTACTCCTATTTTAATTTACATGTCATTTTATTTTTAAACACATTTTAAGAATTGTTTAAAGAGGTGAGTACGTACCTAATTATTGTTCATCTACCCACAGGAATATTTTATTTGTATTGGGATGTTAAATAATTCCACTTAGTATACGAAGAGTAAAATTTGTGCAAGTATAGATATTTTGTATTTGAATGTTAAAATAAAATAATAAATATATATTTTGATATTTTTGTACAGTTTTAAAATGAGATGTAATAATAATAAAAGAATGGAGTATAAAATAAGAGTACTGTAGAAAACTAATTTCCACCTCATGAAAAACTTTTGTTTTTTAAGTGAATGACTTTGAGTTAAGACAATTTCACCATAATATCATGATAAAAATAATATAATTATTATTCACGTTAAGTGCAATAACATAAACACCCTTCCAGAAACTTTGTATCTAATGGGAAAGACGACATTGAAAACGAAATGGGAAGTCTGTTTGTCCAGTTGAACCACATCGATTACAATGAAACTCATCTGCCCGAGCATTAAATTAAATAAGAACTGGAGTGATGGTGCAAGTTGCTTGGGGCATCCCAAATACATGGTGTTGAAACACTCAAGTCGTGCGTGGGAACCTACCCCACGATCCAAGCTTCAACCTTTTTATTCATGAACTATTAAAGATCCCAAGGAGATAAAAAATTATGACAGAGATGTCAAATAGCTTAGTGGGGCGTGTTCCCGCTAAATGATGTGAAATGGCTAATGATTAAGGTATTAATTTGCAAGTAAAAAGGCATATTATTGTACAAGTTCCTTGAATATGCTTTACATTGGATAACAAAATGAGCTTTTCACACATGAAAATTGTTTAGTAGATTTCAGGCATCCCTGTGCTGCCTCCAACAGTGTCCGGACATCCATACTCTACGGGGATTTCTCCCCCATTCGAAGAACAACACACTGCCAAATCACCAATGTTATCTTCACCAAACATCCCTCCACACAATTCATTCTTGCTGCTCTTCTCCCCTTCAATCAGCATCTCTTCTTCCGACAATGCGCTCTTTTCAACTAGCTGTCTGAATACCGATGACCTCAGGAGTAATCCCAGAGCTGTCGGAGACGATCTACATGGTGTGGTAGGCGTCATTAGGAGCCTGTTGCTGCCCAACATCTCTGCTTCTTGCAGATCATTCATGCTGAAAGCTTGTCTTTTCAGACAATTAGGGGAGAGAGGTGGATCCATCCATGTCAGCATGGGGAAATCCGCGTTGTTGTTGTTGTTGTTTGGTTTGGCCTCTTGAGCAGGGCTCAGAACATTGGTCCCGGGCTTCAACCATCGGATGTAGTTGCTCAAGTCGAAGTTTGTAACCGCGTTGATCCCACGGTATTCTATTGCTGCAATGTCGTATGCACGTGCTGCCTCCTCTTGCGTACCTGGAAAAAAACAAAAAAAAAAAAGTCGTTAGGCTCATGGGAAACGGATGCATTTGTGTATTCAACCGGGTTGTGGAGTGCTGCTTACTGTATGTCCCCAGGTAGAGGTACTTGTTTCCGAAAACTCTCCCTATTCTCGCCTCCCATCTCCCGTTGTGATGGTGCCTGCGCGCGCAGTTTTTACCCCAACAATATTAGTTTTATTACATTCGACAAAAAACCCCAACAATATTAGTTTTATTACATTAGACAAAAAACGTGCAATGTTCGCAACAGAACATACCTTGCAACTCCTCTGTACTTGGAAACCCCTCTTGAAAAGCCACTACTTTTTCTACACAACCAAGAATTCGAGTCATTACTAGTTTTTTTATGCTAAGGAAGACGTACCATAAATTAACTCCGACCATACGTTACCTTCGTAGAGAGGCTAGATACTCTTCTTTTGTAACGGTCTTCATGATCTCGAGTTCTGTCTCGTAGTCAGATATCTACAGAAGATCGATGTCATTAAGTTTCGTAAGAGCTTAAGTAGGAGTGAAGAAATGGATTAATCATACCGGAAAATTGGTAAATGTCGATGCTCCCCAATACTTGAGCGCCGCTAAGTCGTAAGCTCTAGCTGCAGCTTCCTCATCATCATAAGCCCCTGAAGCAAAGCATAGAATGACAATCAATTTAACCTCGAAAAAAACATTAATCTTAAACAAACACAAGGCAAGAACTGTACTCACCAAGATAAACTGCAAATTTCCAGTTTTGCAACATGAAAAAAAAAACACATCAATTAAAGAATAAAAACATGATGAAAAAAAATAATGAAAAGATATCGGCAAGGATAGGCTGCTGGACTGATAAGGTCCAACAATGCTGGATATTGTACAGTATTGTAATAGCCCTAAAACATACCTTGCTTC
The DNA here is from genome assembly GCA_001909325.1 of Ruellia speciosa. Lineage (NCBI taxonomy): Eukaryota > Viridiplantae > Streptophyta > Magnoliopsida > Lamiales > Acanthaceae > Ruellia > Ruellia speciosa. The sequence continues at coordinate 10,606 of MAYD01383674.1, forward strand.
CCTTTCTTCTTCTGAGTAACGTTCCACGACAGTTTGTCCCACAGGTGCGCCTCGTATCTACCCGTCCACCTGTGCCTACTCACACCACGAAACCTTGAACTTCGTTTCACAGTTGTAGGCGCAGCATTCCCTTCATGGTTCACTTCCTTAGCTGCGGCTTCCCTTCTCCTGCGCTTAACGCGCCTCACAACCTCAGGCGTCCCGTCTGCCATACTGTCACCAAGTGAGTACGACCTCCTGAGATTCTTGTCTTCACTCGTAACCATTTCCATTGCCAAATTGCTTTGCTTGATCCCTTCACTCCCCTAGTGCTTATTTTTTTCCTCTAGCTTTCTAGCTAATTATGAACTGCATATATATATGTAGGAACGTAAGAATTCTTTGATGCTGTTGGGATTATTGTTAAAGACAGGAATGGCGATGGTAACAAGATTGGTGAACTCAGGACAAAATTGTATGTCCTTTTATTGCCTGCCACAGCCCAGAGGATGCAATAAAAAAATTTTAACATTTGAATGCATCCCTGTTTGTTTATTTTATTTGAATACAATGTACTATGGGTCATCGATTAATTAATATTATCCTGCAGAATTATGTCAATTTGGTCCTTTATTTAATAAGTTGTGAATTAATAAGCAAGTTGAAATTGACAGGTATAACATAATAAGGTCAGAAGTGAGCATTTTCTTGGATTAATCAACTTATTTGGTTTTTTGCTAACCAAAGTAGTAAAGCTATTTATATTTGTCTGTTGCTCACGTGGTCGGAATTGAACAAAAAAATATGACGATATTAACTATGGAATCCACAAATGCGATATTCTTTCTACAGTTGTTAAATTGAGGATCCGAAATTAAACTCTAAAGTTGGAATATATAGGAGCTAAATGTGTCACAATCTTGGAATTTGAATACTAAATTAGAGGCTTTAATTAGTCGACTTATCATATAGAGGGTTACCTTAACTACAGAGGGGGGGACTTTGATGCTGACACTTTGGGCATTACTCAAGATAGAGGAGCAAGGCTTACAGAAATTCTCAACCAACCGGGCGGCCACCTCTGCTGTGGTTGTACAACTGGGTCTATGCATAGCGCAGTCTTAGCGGGGGAAGGACCGGATATCTTAAGAAACAAACACCCGGTATTAAGACATTCCCCATCTTCTATAAATAGAATCCAATTTAATTGATTCGCTGGCTTATTAAAATCACATTAACAACAACTTAATAAAAGCTTGAATTTATTAATAAAAACTTAATAAATAGAATCCAATGTAGCATGCCTTATTAAAATATACTCCCTCTACTTGTTCAAAATTGCAACATTTAATATAACACGTTTTTTAAGAAACGTGGTATTTGGAGTTTTTATTAATAAAAAAGAAGGAGAAATATAGAATTCTTTTAATAGTATAAAGGATAAAAGTTGTCAAAAAATAAATGTAGGTAAGTTTTGTACCAAGGAAGTATATATTTGCAAGCTTGGTACATTTTTCAGGCCCAGCCCTGGGCCTGGGCAACAGGGACGACGGCCCGGGCCCAATTTGGCAGGAACTCCATGGGCCTTTCAATTATTAAAAAATCAATTGTTGATATTT
>MAYD01383724.1:0-12925 GCA_001909325.1 Ruellia speciosa
CCCTAAAATGATTACTCCTGGGATGATTCGTATATTCCCGAGTTCGTTTTATAAATTCAGATAACGCGATATTTATTAAAATTTAATTGAATATTCCAATATGAATATATTAAGACATTTCATGGGTTAATACAACATTAGTGCTTAGGGTTTAGGGTTTAAACCTAGAGATACCAATTTCTCTAAGATCAGTGCACCTTTCGAAACTTAAAAGCAGTAATTTCACGCATCATGCTTGGTGATTTTCTCATGCCACTTTGGGATCAAGGTTGCAGCACATTTACTCAAGATGTGCGAATATGAACACAAGACATTAGCATATGGACTCCAGACTTAAGCAAATAAAATCAACACTTAAGCATATGGAAGCAAGACTTTACTATATGGAGTCAAGGAATGAGCATATGGAATCAGGACAGGGGCATATAAACTCCAGACATGTTACACCATAAAAAATCATAGTTTTGTCGTGGTGAAGAGTATATTTAAAAATTTATGCTCGTATTCAAGGTGAAGGATAACTTTAATGGAAGGCGAATGTTGAACTTTAAGTGCTTGAAATTTTCTGGAACCTTTCATGCCACTATATAGAATTACCCACTCCACTTTAAGAATGTCCTTTTGTTAGTTATTCTATTGTACTTGACTTGCTTGAAACTTAAAAACACGGATGTCATGTATCTCACACGATGTGTATTTCAAGCTACTTTGGATGCAATGAACTATCCACTCCAAAAAAAAAATTGCATTTACATTCAAATATCAATTGAATTATGAAGAAATTATAGAGCATTCGTATTTTGTGGAGAATTAATTTCTTTTCCTCAATGATGGAGCTTTTTCCGTTATAACTTCAAAATGCACAACCTACATTTAGCCTTTTGCTTTTACAAATAATAGAAATAATTCAAAATAGTTCAAGTGTGAATTATGGGAATCATGTTGAGTGTGCTGTCTATAAATTCAATTATTCTACTGTCTATAATAGTTTTAAACCAACAAGGCCATTTCACATCTTTAGAGTGTGTGTCACAATGTCCTGACTATGGTTCACTGCTTTATGAGTGTCTATCACAAAGTGTTGACTACGGTTCACTGCTTTATGAGTGTATGTCACAAAGTCTTGACTATAGTTCACTGATTTTTGAGTGTGTGTCACAAAGTCTTGACTATAGTTCACTTATTTTTTAGTGTATATCATAAAGTCTTGACTATGCTCACTGATTTTTGAGTGTCTGTCACAAAGAGTTGACTATGGTTCACTGCTTTATTGAGTGTATATCACATAGTTTTGAGTCCAACATGTTGATGGCTTTTTTTAAAATGACATTAGTTAATTCCTTCTTTGATAGTTTAACCTTTACAATGATGCGGGTCATATGTGCATACGCATACTAAAAAAATAAGAATAAAATTAAAATAATTTAGGGTTAGAAGTGTATATTTAAAAAGTTTTGCTCATATTTTATTATTGTGTTAAATCGAAGGCGGAGAATAACAGAAATATTCTATTGTAGGAGTATGATTTTGTCATACCCTAATTTGCCTTGTATGCTATTTTAAATTTTTTGGTTTATCAAACATGATTTATTGACTAGATATTTATTTCAATTTGCTGTGTCTATATTTTGCTCATGAAACGGACATACAAGACGGTGGCAAGCCCAATTATATTTCCAAACAAAAGAAATCGATATGTCCAATTTTGTGTCCAAACGCAGAAATTGAACCATATATATTGGACTTGAGCATATAGACTTGGGACCAGAGCATATGGACTCAGGACCTGAGCATATGGACTCAAGCCCTATGCATGTATATTCAAGACTTGAGTATATGGACTCAAGACCAGAGAATATGAACTCAAAACCCGAGCACATGGACTCAAGACTCTGCAACATGCATAACACAAGTTTCATCAATTCTGAATTCAACATAAATAAGACATGTTATATACAGCAAACAAACATAGCTACAAATTCACACAATCCACAACATGCTAACATCAATTGTAGCATCAAACAAGTTATCTTCCACAGTATCAAACGTCAATTGAATTATGAAGAAATTATAGAGCATTCGTCAGATACTAACATGGTGGGACATATTTCCTCATTCCCACCATCTCTGAGTGCTAGAATGGGCTGGCCCGTAATGCCTCACTCTGGCGGTTCGTCATTTGATTCTTCAATCCCTGCAATACATCTCGGAGTACCCTCACCGAGCATTGCGTTATTATTCACTACTCCAGATGGAATTCAGCCATCTTTTATGCTTGAAATAAACCACAACAATGAATTAATACTACCAAACCAAACAATTATGTTTCTGAGGCATTTTATCGAACATCTTATGTGCACTAAATAATAGAGATAGAAATTGGGCAAATCAATTGCACACCTCCTCACAATTGCACAACTCTTCAAAATTGGGCAAATCCAAAGACAGAAATTTAGGATTTTTCTCAAAACCAAAGAGGAATGTTTTCCCAAACAAAAACACTACCTTCTCGTCCCAGATGGTTCCCCGGTGGAGGCCCCCGTCGCGTTGGGCCATTCCATTCTACTGCTCGACGTCTCCATTACTCCAGTTCACTATTATCAGTCGCGTCCCTCACGGCTGGAATGCCTCCACTTGCTCCGCTTCTCTGCTGTTGCAGGTGTGAAGGTGGACAATCGAATCTCGAGTCCTTGATCAAGGTTGCTCACGGCTGGAATGTAGAGGGCAATTGCAGAAATCGATCAGGAGGGAGTGAAGTGCAGAGATCGATCGGGAGGAATCGATCTTCTTTGGCGGGAGGAATCGATCTTTATCTCTCTCTATCTTCTCTCACTCACAGGCGTGTTCCATAAGTAAGATTTCTTTTCCTTTTCTTTATCCACCGTATTTGCGAAATGGGTTGACGATGGAGTATTTTGGTGTAGGGGGGGTTATGTGGAATAAAGAATGGGATACGGGGGTTGACTTGCATTCTTCAGGGAGGGGAGGGAGTTAAAAGGGATAACCCCTATATTTAATATGATTTAGATTATTATATTTTAAATTTTATTACTTTTTAATTAAAAAATTAATCACAATTGCACAATAAGAAAGTGTGGCACACTTTAGTTTTAACAAATTTAGGGGATTGGTGATGATTTTATTAAAATGCAAAGGAATTTTAAGGTAAAAACAAAATATAGGAGGATTACATGGTAACTTTTGAAAACATAAGAGGATTTGAAAATATTTATCCAATTTATATTTACTAGTTATTTCCCCTTTTACTCCGTAAGGGTTATTTATATTTTTTAAATAATTCTCAATAGTTGCAAAGTCCAGGTTCAACATCCTTGTTCAATTTTTTTTTTTTTTTTAGTGGTCCAGCAGATCGATTCAGTTAGGGTGTTAGATTTTAATTATTCTATATATCATAAGAAATTTTATCGCTGACAAATAATAGGTATGTTGTTGTAATACACTGGAATAGTTACTTAGACACACAAGCTGACAACAATAACATCATGTGTAATTTTGTCGCTGACAAACAATTTGTGTGTTGCTAAAATACACTGGAATAGTTGTTTAAACACACAATAATTGTTGCTGACATAAAAAAACATTTGTAATTTTTTCGCTAAAAAACAATAGGTCTGTTGTTGACTGAAATAGTTGTCTAAACACATAAAGTTCGTTGCTGACATACAATAAGTGTGTTGCTGACTGAAATAGTTGTCTAGACACATATTTGTTGTTGATCACCCGTTTCCGCAAGTCGTCTCCACAACCAAATCTCCATCCATTTATGCGATAAATCCTCATTGAGTACTCGAATATCCACAATGCCCATCTCCACTTTTTCTTATCCCTGGTGATGTCCTCCCAACGGATTGTATATAACAATCTTTGACCTTCTCTCTCACCCCAAAAGAATTTTCTTCTCAAAGAGTCAAGCTTATCAATCACCCCGTAAGAATACGAAACAACAAAAATAGTTATACTGGTAAGCTATCCAAAATGGAATTGATAAGACAAATGCGCCTACTTTGAGAGAGCTGAGTAGCCTACCATCCCGCCAACCTTTGTTCAAGTTGATCAATTATTGGTTTCCATAAGTCCAACCCTCTAATCCTTCATCCAATGGGGATTCTCATGTACTTCATAAGCCAACCACCAACTTGGCATCCGAATTCAACTGCTACCCCTACACGAGATAAAAGATCTTTTAGAAGCTCACCCCATGTACTGCAGCACCACCATAATGATCTATAAAAGAATAAATTACATGGGGTCAATATAAATACAGGGTAAGGGGAACAATATAGGAAACAGGGAATATAAATAACAAGTATAAACAATAATAGAAAAGCAATACTAAAAATAAACTATCCAAGATGCAAATACACATGATGTATGGCCTAGCATACACTTATATATCCTAAAAGCAAATGCAACCTAAGCGTGCTTACCCACCCCGACAACATGACCTACAATATCTCGAGACATCTATCAACATCTACCAAGTATGCTTTAGCAAGATCATATCTTAGCCCTCCACCTAGCATCTTGGCTCAGTGGGAAGTCGACAACACATATCATGTACTCATACAATCACATGCATAATCATATAAATACGTACTGACTCACATATCTCATCCTCCTCATCATCATAGAAGCACATAGCTCCACTAGGTGCACATGCATCAAGACTTTAGCCTATTAGTTATCCACCAATTATATGCATAATTCCAACAACTGAGCCTAATGGTTTCAACAAGTCTCGTCATCTATTATTAGGTTCAAATTATAATTGTGTCCAAAATATACTACCAGGAGTCAAGTACAACATTAGAATAAGAGTCTAATTCAACATTCCCCATCTAAGGGATTAAACAATCACAAACAGGCCCAATAGTTAGCTGCCTATAGCAAAATGGCATTGCAAAATGCCGCGTAGCATTCTACTGCAACAAAATTGCAATGGATCTCTGTTCAACACAACCATAGGCACACAGATTGTGAAGATATAAATTAACCCCATTGCTTGCAAAATTTTAGTTCCAATGGACTCCAAAAACGTGTTAGAATCCTTGGTCTCGCCACCGAAATCATCAATCCACAATTTAGGTACAACCTAAAAAAATCCAAATCAACATACATGAAAACTACTACCCTTCATAGGGTTCCAAAATTAGAAACGAGAGACAACAACAACAATTTAACCTCACCCCAATACTTTCGACTAATAGCCTTGCGTCTCTAGACTCTAACTTCGACCTTCAATATCAACCCCCAAAAATCCCCCAACACCAACATGCCCTAGTGGAGAGGAAAAAAGAGTACTTATTGAAAAAAAAAATGCCAAAACTTAGCCAAAGTTGGAAAGAGGGATTTAAATAAACCCCTAATGGGTCACCCGACCCACTGCCCAAAAAGCGAGTCACCCGCAACAAAAATGACGTTTGCTGCAGAACGCTCAATCTGACCCAGCACGGGGTGGTCCAACTCCTTCAAAAACCAACCCCATACTCCTTTGGGCCTTCACATGAACTTTTTTTTTATTTCTTTTTATTTGATATTTTGATTATTCTAATATAGAAATATAGTGCATTTCCTATTTTACTCTCTCCTCTTTCAATACTTTAAATGGTGCTGGATTAGTTACGCACAAATTACTTAAATAATACAAAGGGTAATGTGGTATTAAAAAGCGTGAAAATTTTCAAAACAATAATATTAATTGGTAATGGATGAAATATTAAACTATCATCTCATTTATTACTTTTAATATTTTTAATTAATAAATATATAATAATTATATTAAAATTTAAATAATTATTTTTATAATGCCCCCTCCCCCAATTTCAATTCACATGTGATTGGGATAACGTACATCCTTATTAGTAAGATACGCCTAACTAGTAACCATGGCATTGCACCCTATGCTTGATAAGGGCATCCACATCACCCTTCCCAAGCATATGATGGTTTTTGACTTGTTGGTGATATGGATTGTTGAATAATTATGCATTGAAATTTGATTCTTTAACAATAACAACTACATTATTATTAAAATTTGATTTCAGTTATAACATACAACATTGATCATTGAGTTTACAATAGTAACATGTGTAATTATACTATCAATTTTTATTTTCACTAAGGTTTTCATTTATTCACCATTAAGAAATATTATATTTTCTTTCTTCTTTCATTAATAAAATAATTTTTTTTCATCTCATTAATCAAAATCTCATTTTTTAAAAACTACGTAAAATTGAATGGATACATCTTGTGAATTGAAGAGAGTGCATTTTTAAAATTACAAAAATATCCAAAACTTCCCGAAACCATAACCCCCACGGCCCTACCACCAACTCCCACTTTCTCCACCATCATTGATATCGTCGCCGTCATTGCAGTCGACCCATGCACCTCTCGATCATAAAATTAAAATTGAAATTAAGGAAAGAATAATTATTTATTTTATTTATATTTTATGAGAGGTATACCACCACCATTTTTTATTACTTTTTTTTTTTTTTGGAAAAGAGAAAAAGCCCAAGGCTTACAAAGAAATTCTAGTCATTGACGCATTCCTCGTGCCATTTGTCTCGGAGAGAGTCTGGCACATGCTTAAAAACAATGGTATCACGGTGATCAGAGTGGGTTATTTTAGCCATGTAGTCCGCTAACTCGTTACCTTCCCGTGGGGTGAACCAAAAGAGAATGCTATTAAATCGTCTCTGTGATTCCCAAATGCGCTTGACTAATCCGTGAGTCTGCTCCACGCCCTGAGCTTCCTCCACAAGTTGGATTGCTTGCGCGGCGTCGCTTTCAATGATAACTCTTCGGATCCCATGTTTCCAAGCCAATTCCATCGCAATCCACATAGCCCAAAGCTCTGCCGTGATCGGTTGGCATCTGCCAAGCGAGCGATAAAAGCCAAATATCCATCTACCTTTATAGTCTCGTGCTATTCCCCCGGCACTCGCAGGGTTGTTCACTAGGTGTACTACCCCGTCCGTGTTGATCTTCACCCAGTCGACCGGCGGCGGTCTCCAAGCCCTCTTGCCTCCGTCATTCCTGTTCGGATTAATCTGCTTAGATGCCATCTGTTGGATATGCCTAGTCCAAGCCCGGCATTGGGCTAACCTTCCTTCGACTGTCGTCTGGTTCCCCTGGAAAAAATGATGGTTTCGATAATTCCACGCTTTCCAAATGGCCACGGCAAAGAGGGTGTTCCAGTCCCCGGTATCACTGGTGAGATCCCACCTGTTGTATAAATTGTCTTTCAGCCAATCAGTCAAAGAGGAAGAGAAAAACCTGTGCTTTGCCGAATCTGGTACCAAATTTTGCCAAGTACATTTCGTATTCTTACAGTCCCGCAGCACATGAAGCATATCCTCTTCCCCCTGGTGACAAATACTGTAGTCCTCCGAGGCAGTCATCCCTCTTCGACATCTCTCTTTATTAGTAAGAAGCCTCTGCTGGAGAGCCAGCCAAAAAAATTGATTGATCCTTTGTGGACAGTTGAGTCTCCAAACCTTTTTCCAAATGCTCGAGGCCGTGTCCCATTGATCGTGTTGCAAAAAATGATAACCACTCGAAACTTTAAATTTTTCCATACCTTTATATTTCCAACCCGGCGTGCCATTCTCGCCTGTAGCCAATGGAGGTGGGATAGCAGCAAGTGAATATGTGATTTCTAATGCAAGTGAATATGTGATTTAAAAGATATCTAATGCAAGTGAATATGTGATTTCTACTTACCCTTTCATTTTTTTTTCCTTTTTCTTTAAGATTCTCAGTAACAGAATTTAAAGAAAAAAACGAAAAGAGATCTTAAATAAATAAGGAAAATAAAAAAGTAATAAACCATTGAACCGCCAAGTACTCTGGTCGCGACCACCAACGACCATACCCTCTTCCTCGTCCTTTACTATTCCACAATCTCATAAATCCCTCTCTTCTCCGCTGCTGTTTCAATGTTCGCCGCCGCCGCCGCCGGAAGCCCTGGATTCTAACTTCCTCCTCTTTACAATCACGGCTATTCCAACGCCTAATTCCCGTTTTCCTCGCGTTTGGGCTCTACCACGCAAGGCCTGTGCTAACGGGACGAGAGCGTCGCCTCACGGAGGGCGTGGCGCTTTGCCGTCTGAAGGCGGAAGCCCCTCCGACCTCCTCTTCCTTGCCGGCGGCGGTTGCGTTATCTATTAGTTTCCTGCGTTTTTTGTTTAATTAATTTGTTTTTAGGATTATTCTATTCCATTGTTTCGATCAAGGATATTTTCCCAAAAATCAAACCCCATATTAAAAAATGATGCTGAGGATTAAGAGGGTTCCTACGGTTGTTTCGAATTATCAAAAGGAGGAGGCGGAGGAAGGCGCTCGCCATGCAGCTGGCTGCGGCCGCAATTGCCTCAGAAACTGTTGCCTTCCCGGTAATCCTTAATTTTTCCTATGGATAGTTTAAATCCTCTGGCTTTTTTTTTTTTTTTTTTTTTTTTTTTTTTTTTTTTTTTTTGTTTCAATTTTTTGTTTATGTGAAAAACATTCTGTAATGGTGAATTGGTGATTGGATTAGGGTCGAAGTTGCCTTTGTATGCTTTTAACAAGACCAACAAATTGGCTTGTGAAGATGCATTAGTTTCATCAGAGAAAGAGGAATCTCCCGTTGATTTCTTGAACTCCCTTCTTCTTGGCGAGGTAGTAATCAAATATTGTTGAATTCATGATTGCATTTCTTGATTGTTACCTTAAATGGTTTGGTTGATTGGAATTGGTTTTGTTGGTGATAGTGGGAGAAGCGTATGCAGAGAGGGCTCTTCCGATATGATGTCACTGCTTGCGAAACCAAAGTTCGTCTTTTTGTTGCACTGTTTAATGTGCTTTACGTGGAATTTTCCTCCTTAGTTTTACCAAATAACCTATAATCCTGTATTGACTCTTATGTTGTTTCTGTCGTCGATAATAATGGTGTATAGGTGATTGCTGGGAATCATGGATTTATTGCACAACTGAATGAGGGCAGGCACCTCAAGAAGAGGCCAACTGAATTTCGTGTTGATAAGGTTTTACAGCCATTTGATGACAACAAATTCAACTTTACTAAAGTTGGGCAAGAAGAGTTGCTCTTTCAATTTGCAGCGAGCGAGGATGATAATGACTACTTCCTTCCAAATGCACCTGTTGATGTTGATAATTTGCCTGGCATAGTTGCAATCAATGTATGTGTGTGCATTGATTGCTCCCTTTCGGTGTTTGTTTTATTGTGAACCTTGTTGGTGTTTTGTGTATGTGTAATGATGATTGATTATAATAATGTGTGTTGACTTTATTTTATAGGTGAGTCCAATTGAGTATGGACATGTTCTACTCATCCCTCGGATTCTTGAGTGCTTGCCTCAGAGGATTGACCATGAAAGCTTCTTACTTGCTCTGTACATGGCTGTGGAAGCAGCTGATCCATACTTCCGCTTGGGCTACAATAGCTTAGGGGCATTTGCAACCATCAATCATCTTCACTTTCAAGCGTACTACTTAGCAATGCCTTTCCCGATAGAAAGGGCTTCTTCAAAGAAGATAATCACCACAACTGGGGGCGTGAAAATATCTGATATTCTTGATTATCCTGTGAGAGGTCTTGTTTTCGAGGGTGGGAACGGTCTGGAAGATCTTTCCAATGTTGTTGCTGATTCCTGCATTTGCTTGCAAGATAATAACATCCCTTTCAATGTGCTCATTGCTGATTCTGGAAAAAGAACTTTCCTCTTTCCTCAGGTAATGACTCCTGAATAACTGTTTACGTAATGTGTGTTTTTGGAAGGATGCCAATGCCCTAACCGCGAGCATTGTGTGAACAAACCAGTGTTATGCAGAGAAGCAGGCTCTTGGAGAAGTGAGTTCTGAGCTCCTCGACACTCAAGTGAATCCAGCCGTGTGGGAGATCAGTGGACATATGGTTCTGAAACGAAAGGTGGACTATGAAGAAGCATCTGAGATAAAAGCTGTGAGGCTACTGGCTGAAGTTTCCCTCTCCGAGGAGAGATTCCTAGAAGTGAAGGAGCTTATATTCGAAAGCATTTGCTGCCACATTGATGAAAGTAAACCTGTCACTAAGGCCACAGCCGAGGAGTTGTCCACTGCACCACTTCAGTCACATGAAGACCCGGATGCCCTTAAAGACTCCCATCCTGCTATGGTGTCTGTGTAGGCGTAGTTTGCTGCTCTATAGAGCATTAATTGCAACATGGAAACATTTCCTTGAATAAACTCGGAATGAAGTATCTCCATTTGCTTTGTTGTTAGTTGTGCGTGTTGCTTTGTCCATGTGATCAAATAATGTGAAATACTACAATAAATATAATGAATGGTTATGGCTTATGGATGTTTCATTCAGACAGTTGAAAATGATTGACTGTTGCGTTAGAATCAGCAGTTGGCTTTCACTTTTAGTGATCATATTCATTATTCATCAAGGCCGTGAATTGAGAACCACAAATATAGTCTGAGTACATATGGATGGGAGTCATATGAAAAAAGGTGAAGCTGCTTAGCTGCTTTTGACGACCAATATTTGGTGGGTTGACTGACTCCATTATTTATTGAATATTCAAGTTGAAGCCTTATGGGATAGGGATTTGGGTTCACACTCCACAAGTTCACATCAGTACCTTTTGGTTTTATGGTATAGGTTTATTCCGTTTGTTTAATTTGGGACCACGTTTTCTGGGAAAGTGAAATATATCCATGAGATCTCTCTTGTCAGATATTTCTCCACGTCAACCCCTTAAAATTTGATTCTATTTTACCTGATAGAGCAAGGTGAACAGGTGATGGTGATTTTCTAAGGAATCCTCGTCACATTCCTGAATGGTGACAAATGCTCCTCCAAGCAATAAAAAACAAGAAAATCCCCAGTGTGTGGGAATGTGCTACAATATGATTGCGAGGGAAAACAAAAAGAAGAAAGAGGTAAGTTCCAACTTCCAAATCAACCTGATGAGTTGCATATTGATTCATTGACTGGACCATCCAATGCTCAACAGTCAACATGCCCACACCCAGAATTTATACTTTACAGCTACAATGGGTGTAATTCAGCGGTTATTTGTTTACTTCTTTCAAAGCGAGTTCATTATAGTACCAACTAAAATGTAATTGCTCAACAATAACCGTGAAAAAAATATACAGTTTACACCAACTGCTCATGTTTCGTCTCTATGTCATGTCACCGGTTCAATCGGAACAAGGTAAATTACAGAAAATGGCTGTAATGATGAAACAACGATTTTATTTTGTTTCTCATTTTGCACGGATTTTACTATTTGGAATGGGTAACTTACCTTTAAATCTACATTCCCCAAAAAGAATTAGAGTTAACAACTTTGAAGTTGTTGGCCCACCATGCATAGGCGCCCAGGCAAAGGCCGTCAGCCAAGGGCAGTTGTTGGACACTCAATCAGGAGGCGTCGAACAAGTGCCACAGTGCAAATGCGGGAAAGGAAAAGAATTTAGGGTGGATCTAAAAGGAATTTCTACTAAATTGAAATGGATTGCTTAATAAAATGCAGCCGTGTATGGGACAACACAATTAAGAACTCTAATTTTTATATTTTCTTTCTTTCTTGTACTTTTATGCAAAATTACTTTTTTCGTTGTTTAATTTCAGCATTACTTTGTTTAAACATTCATAGTTTTCAATAGTTTTCTTGTTCGGACATATAAACTCGATCAAGTTGTGTTCTTTCTTTCTACGTTGGCAATAAAATCTATATCTTGGTTTGATTTGCTACGTTCTTTTGGTTCGCCGTCCATTCTCGAAGCTAAACTATAGGAGCTCGCTCGAATTTAGAAACTCAGTTCCAACAATTGGCACGCCTAGTGAGACTTGGGTACGGATGACAACTTGTTGGGCAAGCAACTATTTGTATGCAATCAAGGGATATACGGTCAGGGAAAAGATTCACAAACATGATGGAAGGGGAATTACATCATGGTGTCCCACGCTAGTTAGCCTTCGAACAACATTTGCTTGGGTAGAGCAGAATTACCCACTGCTGCGAGGATATTGACACCAGAGTTCTCTATGTTCTTGGGTGAAAATAGTCGGTGGACTGTGGAACATGTGGCTAGGTTTATCGCCCAATGTCGAGAGGCCAGCTAAAATGAATTCTACGAACTCCAGCTCTTCTCATTGTCCTTAACGGACCGACCTTCCAATGGTATTGGGGAACATCATACAAATCAAATGAAGTCCCTAGTACAATTAGGTTCGAATACTCAAATCACTAGCCCGAGATGTGAGGCAAGAACCAATGTAATCTCGACAATTCCATCATGGGTATAAACATATAATAGATAGACTAAAATTACCAACTCATTGGAACTAAAAACCAAGATAAATAAGTCATAATATATCTATCAAGAATATAATATAGTTGCTCTATCCAAACATATCACATACAATCCCATAGTCATCATATCAATGAGATCACGCCTAGGAGTCACTAGGTTCACATGCTAAGAATATCTCATATCTCAACGTCATGCTCACAAGCCACGATATCATCGCTCTCAAAGGTCCTCAACTCTACAAGATAGTACCTAAAATTTTCACTAGGTTCTTGTACTTAAGTAACCAACTTAATCATCGAATAAACATTCAAAATCAACAATCCATCGACTAATCTCGACATCTTAATCGAATAAGTCTTAACCTCGAAGATCATCGCCTAATACCTACTAGGCTAACAATAAAGATCAAAATATGCTTACCAAGCAATCACAAGCCCTAATTGAGGCTAACATATCCAATAGATCGCACGTAGTTACCCTCTAGGTCAGCTTACGTAGTTTATCGATCTATTCATCCATTCAACAACCATTTCTCTCTATAAAAAATAAAGTATAAATCAAGGTATAAAATTCAACATGGGAAAAA
>MAYD01383739.1:0-11922 GCA_001909325.1 Ruellia speciosa
GACAAGGAGTTTAATACAGATTCTTCTAAAACTAAAAACACAAAAACATAAAACAGTACTAAGGAAACTGAATCAAACTACACTCATTTAAATTTAAAACATGTACACGAAGAACATAATATGAACATGAATACTGGATTATTACTACAAAAATAGGGATAATTAAACTACAAGAACATGTACTAAAAATCTAATCAAAACCAACATCTATCCTATCATCATACCATCAAAAACAACAAAAATTCTACGAGAATCTAATGGTCCTATAAATTAGGGGCATTGTCTGAAACATATTAAACCTGACAAATCCTATGAACAACCATTTATTCTATGGGTAAAACACACCATAAAAAATCAACAGAAATAAGAAAAACAAATCCTAATGGTGGCCGAAATGGATTTGCAAGTGCAAATCCATGGCCAAAAATTCTAACCTACCCTACATAACGGAAACTCTCAAGAAATTCTCTCAAATGTCTCCTTTGCCTTGCACTGAATTGTAACCTGTGTGTCTGAATTTGCCTTCATGCTTTCATTATATAGGGTCCCTTCCTCTTAGAATTGCACTCTTGTCCCTAGCTTTTGCAAAAATCTCCAAAATAATAATTCCTGCATGTGATATGTAAGAATAAAACAGTGCCATGCAATGCAATAAATCTCTCGACACTGACAAGGGAATGCCAAGTAATGTTGTAAATTCGAGATTTCTAATCCTTGAAAATTATTGTCTTGATTTATACTGTGATTTTAAAATCACAACATAAACAAATGCAAATTGCGACATTAAATTTTTAGGATTAAATATGCAAGTGCAATCGTGATTTTAAAAGATGTAAGTTTTAATAAGTGCTCTGTCGTGATTTTTAATCCTCTAGAAATTAATGTTGTGATTTTCAAATCACGACATTGGAATGCAAAAATTACGACATTAAATTCCTAGGATCAAATGTGTAAGTGTTGTCGTGATTTTAAAATATGTAAATTGTAATGTCAATCTGTTATGTCATGATTTGTAAAATGACGAACTTGCGACATCAACAATCACAAAATTGCGAACTCACGACACACTCTAATAAATGCAATGTATGAGACAGAAGAGCTGTGTGTGTCCTGATTTGTAAATCATGAAATCACGACATAACACTTGCAAAATTATGACACAACACTTCATTTTCTTTGGTTTCTTGATTTTTACAATTTCAACAAGTTTTTCATTATTTAAAAATCCTTACTTTCTCCAAAATTTGAATGTTCAAGTTCCCTCCAAAATTTGCATTATTGCAGAAATTCTCACATTTTATTATGCAATGCAGTTTATTGAAAACAGTAAATCTGTACACTGGAATTAACAATTTCTTATTGGAAATCAAATGTAGAAAACAAGAAAAATCGAACATTTTCTGAATGTGGAACCGCATAAATTATGAATTTACTACGAATCAACACTTAGACTGAAATTGCTCATTTTTCTTTATTTGAAAGCAAAAGAAGAAATTAAATGTGAATTTTTAGCCTTAAATAGCTGCAAATTAGACGACAAATGATGGTAAAGATGGCCGTCATCAACATCCTCACATTTAATACTGTTCGTCCCTGAACAGTCAAAAGCCAAGTTTGCAAAAATGCAGTTGAAACAAGAGTTTATTTTGTGGCCACAAAATTTATTCACCCTCGATACCAAAATTGTACGGTGACCTCTAGTTTTTGAAGTTCGTGTAGTGAAGTGATTTTGACTAAAATGATACGTTATGCACTGTTTGTTTTAGGTCTCATAATCACATTAAATCAATAAATGAATTGTCCAGCAGTTTATTGAACTTTCTCAGGGTCAAATAACTTGATTTTGATGCCTCACGTATTTGTAAACTTGGAAGAATTTACTCAACTCTTGGAGATTTGGTTGTATTTTAACACCTTGTGTTACGGGTCAGAAGAAAATCAGTAAAACAGGGCCAAAAAAAATGAGTAAAAATTTTTTGCGAAATAATTATAGGAAATAATTAATTTCGGATGTGCAGAAAATGCAATTAAGGTCACTTGAGTCAGAAACTCAATTGGATTAAATCGCAAGGCCCAATTGAATGAACCACCCAAGGCCTAATGGGAGGGGGCGATACTTGGAGAAAGATTGATACCAGACTTAGACAAATATTGGAATCGGTCAGAATCGAGTTCGAGCATGGTAGCAATTACTTCAAGATCGTGAGTTTAGAGAAGAAAATGAAAAGGGAAGCATGCAAAGATAGCAAATCGAGTAATTATAGATACTCGATCATGGAGTTCAATACTCGATTATGATGGCGAATTACACGATTCACGATCATGGTGAAGGACTGATGTTGATCCTGAGTTGAATGAAGGAGAATCCGAAAATTGGCTAAGGCAGAAATCATGAATCGAGTATTTTTAAATACTCGATCATGGCAGTGGAAACTCGATACTTGATCATGAGGTGTGATACTCGATCTTGAGCTGGTCTGAGACAGAATACACATGAGGCAATTGAAGGCAACAATCGATGATGATCGAGAATTGAGTGTTGATGAACACTCGATGGTGATGATGAAAGACTCGATCATGAAGGCACATTCTCGATCATGCATGGTTTTGACAAGTTCTGAACACTCGATTATGGTGGAGAGATATTCGATTCTGCATGGCTCCTCCTAACACTCGATGCAAGGGTCTCAATTCATGATTCTAACAGTAACAAATACTCGATCATACATTGTTTCAGTTTCAGTTGGATGAATTCAATATTACAAGTGTTGTTCAACACTCGATAGTATCACTTTGGTTGTAAGTGGATCAGTGGCCTATAAATATGAGACTCCAATACTTTAAGTTCATTCTTCAGTCATTATCTTCCCAAACTCTCTCAAGAAAACCTCTCGGTTCCAAGGGGAGATTCTGTCGAATTCCAGACTGATCTTGAGGGAAATTGAAGAACCAATTACAAAATCTTACTCCTCTCATCAAGGTGAGCATATTGCACGGTTTAGATTCCACATGCATGAACTTTGAAAATTTCGGTTTGGAACAGCTGCTGTTTACAGCCCTTCTCTCCCAAAAAAAAATTGGTTCTTGAGACTTAAGAGCTAAATGGCCTTACTTTTGGGACCGTGGACTTAATTTTGGATTTGGATTGATGTGGATGTTGTTTTGAGTGGTTTTGGTGTGTTGCATGTTGAACAACCGTGAGTTCAAGGGTGAAAATTAAGGCTTTGGAGACTTAAGCTTTTGAAGAACACAACATCAATGTTCTTGAGGTGTTAAAGTCAAAATTGGGGATTTTGGACCTAAAGTGCTTAAGGTGAAATCTTGAATGCTCTTAAATTGTTCTTCATGTTCTTAAGTAATCTTCAAGGAGTTCTTGGCAAAAAGGTCTCATTTGATCCATTTTTAAGTAAGCAAGGTGGAGAAATTATGTTAGTGGAATTAAATGGATTTTTCCATTAGTAGTGCAAGTAATTATGACAAGAATGAAATGTGATAGTGGATTGTGACAGGATTGTCCACTTACTTAGAAGATGAGACTTAATTGAAATAAGTTAATTTAATTCCTTTGAAACTAGAGTTTCAAGTGCAAAAGTGGGAATTAAATTAAATGGATTATCATGCAACTCACAGTATCTCGAATCAGTATTAACTGTATTGTTCTTCCGGTTTGATTACAGAATCACTTGTAAGTGAAATCAGTGAACCGAAGCGGTATCAGTCTACTCAGTATCCAGTCAAGATATACAAGACTGATAATAATGGTACGGACTACACCGGGCAACCATAAGACCCAACAATGTGCCTAGGACCCAGATACTTTAGACTGTCCTAGGACTTGTGTTTGTCTTTACTGCTTTAATTCGCATGATTTAAATTATGTTGTTTAATTTTGCGAATTGTCTATCATGCCGATTACGTGGTTATTTGCTATGTGCTTAAATGCTCATATATGTTTCGCATGCCATTGCATTTAATGAATCTCATATGTAATTGGAATCGCATGTAATTGGTTAAGCCCTTTAGTGGTCGAGCAAGCGACAGTTAATTTCTTGTCTCGAGCTAAGTCGTGGCAAATCAAAAAGTGATAACAACGTGATAATTAATGACGACTTAAGCATCACATTAAATTGGATAATCACGTAAAGAGAAAGATAGAGTGACGACCAAATTACCCTCTGGGTTGATCGCCATAGGGATAAAGTCCACCCGCATGACGGATTCTCTTGCGTTACTTGTGTCCTAGTCTACTCCTCGGGGTCACCCCCTCAAAGGAGGTTTACCGGTAATTTAAGATGAGATGAGGAGAGTCTAGCTGGAGCGTGTGGGGTGATTCACATTACTTAAAGCCGTTATGACTCCTTAACTTCACCCAAACCCGTGGTAGTGGGTAGTGTGTTCTGTGTACTGACTTCGGTTATGGGTTCGAATTCCACAATCATACCCCTAGTTCACACTTTAATGCTTTGGTGTACAGTCCGCGATAGGGTGATTCCATCCGGTCTGTGCCTTAGCATACTTAGCTCTTGGCAGCGGGGTGGTCGATGGTGCCTCTTGTCATTCCAATGGTCTCAGTTTTTATTCACTCTATATGTTTTATGCTTAACTGTTTAGTTGGCTATTGTTTTTAGTTCTGTATATCTTTTATCATGCGCTGCATGAAAGGTATTTCAAACCCACTGAGTACATTTTCGATATGTCCTCGATTTGGGACTCAATTCATGTTTATACTCATATTGTTACTGTGTATGATCAGTACTTAGTCTTTCGACTAAGCTGTACTTGCATTTTGCAGATGACAAGGGTCCGGGGGATATACTTCCCGACAATTGAGCATACTGGGCGAGGCATTGCCTCGAGGGTTGTGAGTATGAGAGGGTTGCTAGTTTGCATCTGCATGATTTACTTTTGCACACTGAACTGATGTAATATTTATTTCATATCGACTTGTACTAAATAGCCGAGTCCCGGACGTGGGACAACCTTTTGACTACTATGATTCTGGACTGTAATAGTAATTAGTTTACCTTCTACTTATGCATGTCTATGTTTTAATACGTTGAGTCGTGATCAGAGGGGACTCGCTTCCTGAAATCCAGCATACTCTGATAGGATTAGATAATTTGTTCAGCCTGAGCATCGAGCTTACTAAAGGTTAGCCAATAGAACCTGAGGTAATTTAGGTGTGGCGATAACACTTTCCGGTATGGGAAATCGGGGCGTTACAGGTTGGTATCAGAGCGTGTATGCTCTACACTATTAAAACTTAGAAACTCAGTGTGCTTACGTGTTTAAAATTTGGAATTAGACATCTAAGTGAGAGTGGGGGGTTTTCTTTTCGGGTTTGCATGCATCTCCATCTTGTGGTTGATGTATGTTTGAACGTCAGTGCTCGTGCGAGATTACCCACTCGTATCAGGTTGGATTCTTGGGTCCAATTTTAGGGCACTAACAAGCATTTCGTGATTTTAGATGCTGCATCGCCGTGGTAGACAGCCTAGAATACCTGCAATCGCCAATGAGGCCAACAAGGCCGGGGATGATGAGTCGTTTGGGGACAGGCCAGCGCAGAACCAGAATCAGAATCAGCCAGTGCCTGCTGGGGATTCGATTGCGCAGTTAGTGGCAGCACTGAACCAGCGTACTGAAATCGATTCGTTCGACCGTGTTGTAAAGCACCCACCACCGCCGTTCATGGATTTAACCGATCCGACGAAATTGGAAAACTGGTTGGATCACATGCAGGAGATCTTCCGTGTAACCCGATGCCCTGAAAACTAACCCGATGCCCTGAAAACGCAAAAGTTGATATCGGGACATACTTCTTTGAGGGAGAAGCGCGTCGCTGGTGGAGGACCATCAAAGAGGACAAGCTGAAAAATGCAGCCTATGGTTGGGATCAACTTGTTGCAGATCTAAAAACCAGGTTCTACGCAATGCACCTAAGGCGTAAAAAGGTTGACGAATTTCGCAATCTTAGGATGACAAAGACCATGTCTATTGAGGACTATTATTCCAAATTCATTGAACTTTCGCACTATCTTCCAGCTGGATCTAGAGACGAGGAGGCTATGATGGATCAGTTTGGCAGGGGGTTGCTACCGTATATTCAGACTGCTATTGCCTCGCTGAACTTGAACTCAGTTCAGCAGATGTACGAGCGCACCGTGAATATAGCATGAGTATCCGAAAGGCTCCGTCAGGAGCAATCCAACAGGGACAAACCATCACACGACGACCGGAACAAAAGGAAATCCAAGGTATTATCATCCAAGACCCACAGCAGCACAAGAAACCACAGAGTGGGGGTGATAAACCGAAATAACAGAACTACGATAAAGACAAAGGGAAAGGCAATATGGTCACCACGGACAAGCCTAAGACCAGTTGTCAAAGGTGTAGAAAAAGCCATTTGGGCTTCAAGTGTGATGGGACACCATTTGTGTGTTACAATTGCGGGAAAGAGGGATATCTCAAGCGCCAGTGTACTATGCCGCCAAAGCAGAACCAGCCCCGGCGAAATCAGGATAAGGGAAAGCAACCAGTGCAACAGGGAGGCAGGCTCAATGTGCTCAACCGGACTGAGGCAGAGGACAGAGCAGACGTGATTACTGGTAAGTTCTCACTCCTTGGTAAACCTGTTTTTGTCTTGTTTGATTCCGGTGCATATTGTTCGTTTCTGTCTTCTCATTTTGCAACGTCGCATAGCTTAGTACCTTCTGATAGGGTTAGCATGTTAGTAACCTTACCCTCCGGTGAGTTAGTGCCGTGCACTCAGTTGCATAGGAATCTGCCCGTACAGATAGAGAACGCCGTTCTACCGACAGATTTGATAGACTTTCCGTTGACCGACTTCGATGTTGCACTGGGTATGGATTGTTTGTCGCGCTACCAGGCCAGAATAAACTGTCAGAATCAAAAACTGAGTCTGAAAGGGCCAAAAGGTGTTAGGGTAACGTAGAGACAGAATCTGAAAGAACCCACAGTCAGAGTTATCTCGGCAGTCAGTTTCAGATCTATGGTCAGAAAGGGGTATTCCGTGTATCTGTGCTCAGTATTGAACCTCAACTCAGACTTGTCAAGTCTTCAGAATCAGCCGGTGGTAAGGGAATTTTCCAAGGTTTTCCCCGAAGAGATTCCAGGATTTCCACCAGTTAGGGAAGTGGAGTTTACGATCGAGTTAGCTCTAGGAACTCAACCAATTCACAAAGCAGAATGGCTCCAGCAGAGCTGAAGGAACTATAGAAACAGTTGCAGGAACTTCTGGACAAAGGTTATAACATGCCCAGCAGCTCACCATGGGGAGCACCGGTTTTGTTTGTTAAGATAAAGGACGGAAGTCTCAGGCTGTGCATAGACTATAGGGAACTGAACAAAGTCACTATCAAGAACCGTTATCCGCTTCCAAGGATTGATGACTTGTTCGACCAATTGCGAGGATCTTGTGTCTTCTCGAAGATTGACTTGCGATCCGGATACCATCAGCTTCGAGTAGCTGACAAGGACATTGCCATAACCGCTTTCAGGACCCGTTACGGACATTACGAGTTCATGGTGATGTTGTTTGGTTTGACAAACGCGCCAGCGGTGTTTATGGACCTCATGAACAGGGTATTCAATGAATACTTAGATAAGTTTGTGGTCGTGTTCATCGATGATATCTTGGTCTACTCGAGGAGTGTCGAAGAGCATGTAGAACATCTGCGAAGGTATTGCAGAAGTTAAGAGATAAACAGTTGTATGCCAAGTTGTCGAACTGCGAATTCTGGGTAGACCATGATGCCTTCTTGGGACACATTGTGTCTAAAGACGGAGTAGCTGTGGACCCAGCTAAGGTCGAAGCAGTGCAAAATTGGCCAACTCTGAAGAACATTACAAATATTCAAGCTTTCCTAAGCTTGGCGGGGTATTATAGACGTTTTGTCAAGAACTTTTCCAAGATTGCTCGACCGATGGGTCAACGGCCTCAAAATATACATATTAGCTCTTCGTAGCCAAATGGAGGAACTGGGCCACTGTATCCCCGTAACACCCGGCCTCGCCAACCCCACTTTGGGTCTGGCTCTGAAACGACGTCAGGTTACTGCAGCCCAATGCACCCCAACCCCTCTCCACACACCTCTTTTATTTTAGGTGGTGGTGGGTTGTTGGCAAGAGGGCTCGATCCTGAGACCTACACCTCAAACCCTTTACCAAGTCAAGCTTGGTATCCAGTTGAGTGGAGAGGTGTAGGTCTCCGCTCAACTGGATACCAAGCTTGACTTGGTAAAGGGTTTTAGGTGTAGGTCTCAGGATCAAGCCCTCTTACTAACAACCCACCACCACCTAAAATAAAAGAGGTGTGTGGAGAGGGGTTAGGGTGCATTGGGTTGCAGTAACCTGACGCCGTTTCAGGGCCGGACCCAAAGTGGGGTTGGCGAGGCCGGGTGTTACACAAAAAGTGTACTTTTTTGTAACGGCCCATCTTTCATATGGGACCGTCAGGTCTAGCAGCCCAATACACTCCAACCCGTCCCCACAGATCACGGATATTTACCGCCTGTAGTCACTGTGGTAGGTTGTTGTGATGGGGTTTCGAACCCTCATCACCTTTACCAATTCAATATTGGTATCCAGTTGAGCTGCAGCCCAACTGGATACCAAGGTTGTCTTGGTAAAGGCCTTATGGGAGTTCGAATCCCATAGGCAACAACCTCCCACAGTGACTGCAGGCGGTAAATATCCGTGATCTATGGGGACGGGTTGGAGTGTATTAGGCTGCGGACCTGACGGTTCCATATGAAAGATGGGCCGTTACAATCCCTCCCCTCACGCTCCTCTAACTTAATCTTACTCATGTAGTTGTATACATGTGTCTTCGTCGCGTTGTCTTCCGGATTCTCATTTTAGATTGCAGCTAGTATCACACAGGGCTTCGTCTGGGCCGCTGTCATGTCCCTCACTAACTTCTTCGACCCATCGGTCAGCCCACTACTCTGCCTGTGTCCCTCCGGATACCTATTCATCGCATGGTTATGCTTGCCTGATTCCCCTGTAGCCACACATACAACCACGCATTTCCTCCACTTATTGCCCGCACCTTAATCTTGAAAGCACATTTGCAAGCTGTCGTCTTTGACTCCCACTTTGGCTCGAAACCCTTTTTCCTTGCCTTTCCGCAATAACGTTCCCCGCGATTACATCTAAACACCCTCATTGACCCTCCCTTTTTGTGCGATGAGATAACTAGCTTGAAACGAAGACCGAGCGCCACAGATTTCGCCCATGCTACCGCTTTCTGCCACGTCGGCTATTCTTCTGCTGTTCTAAAATAATCATTGTAATCAATCCCATCCCCGCCAAAATCCTCTAAAGATACCTGCAAATATCAATTCAACTATATCACTATCGTGATTAACATACATATAATCCACTTAAACTAAGAGCACTAAGCATTGAAAGAGCGAAAAAAAAATTAAAAAAAAAAGTTAGCTGGCCGCATGAACCATGTGGCCAACCAATGGACGGGACACGCACAACATGTGCCCGTACCACTGGCAATCTCGCATGGAACGTGCGCCCGCTCCATTGGACTGACGCACGTTCCACGCGTCCCATCCATTGGCTTGGACGCACAATATGTGCGTCCTAACCACTGGTATGTCCGGAATACACGTGCGTCCTCACCAATGGTGCGGGCGCACGTCTCCGTCGTCCACCGTCGCTAGGATTGTTACAGTGTATGGTTTCTATATCACATTTTATTAAATTTTTGCCAAAATTTTACCTTTTCCGAGCCTTCCGGTGCTTCATCCGTCATATCTTACATATTTCTTTACCCAATTTTCAAATTTTCTTCACTAATTGTAGGGAGAATTTTTTTAACTTGGTTGGTGGGCAAATGATGTCATGGGGGCGGTGCTATTAAAATCGAGGGCGATAAATAATGGTTCACAAACACAAATCACTTAACCCAATTTCGGATCAAAGTGTGCAAAAAGAAGAACAACATGAATATTGTTTATAACATCGGATGAACTTTAAACTTGCCCATAAACTTAAGAACACTGCCCAAATCGAACACGCATCCAACACCGCAAAATGACCACAAACTTTGGGGGCCTGTAATCGATCTCGACTCGATTTCTTCATTAAATTCCTAACCAAGACTCCTAATCTCATTGCTTCAAAATATGGGGGAAGCATAAGTAAGGAAAGAAAACCAAACACAATACCAACAATAAAACTGAACTGGACCAGACCTCAACAACAAAACACCAATGTCCCAAATTCGGTCTCCAAACCACAATATGAGGAAACACCAAATCAAGATACAACATGCCCAATGTAACACCCTAATTTTCCATAACCGGACGATGTTATTGCCACACCTAACTTACCTCGGGTTCTATGCCTAACCCTTAGTAAGCTCGGTGCTCAGGCTGATCATGTTATCTAGTCCTATCAGAGTACGCCGGATTTCAGGAAGCGAGTCCCCTCTGATCACGGCTCAACATACTAAAACTTAAGCACAAACATGTAAGGCAAACAAAGAGCATCTAAATACTACTACAGGCCTTCAGACTAAACAATTGTCCCACGCCCGGGACTCGGCTATTTAATACAAGCCGATTAATCGAACGAATAACAGTACAGGCAAAAAAATAGGCACTCAACCTAAGATGCGTTTACGTTCGCTCGTCTTTACCAAGACCCAAGAGGCCAAGCCTCAATCCGTGTAACGCCCCGATTCCCATAAACCGGACACGTCACCGCCACACCTAACTTATAATGGAATCTAACCCTAAACTCCATCATAACCTCGGTGCTCAGGCTAACATTATCTCAACCTATCAGAGTACGCTGGATTTCAGGAAACACGGTCCCCTCTGATCGCAGCTTAGCATACTTAGAATAAAGAGCACATTGACATAGAAGAATTAAACGTCTGATTACAACTACAGGTGCTGAAAGTAGATAAGTCTCACATCGAAACACGGTCAGAACAAGCCGTTAAAATGAAAGCAGCAATTAAAGGTTCTAGATAAATAAGTAAACACATAAGTTCAGAAAGTTCAAAAGTTCTCTCGACATCACAACCCTCGGGTATTGGCCCGATCCCTTAATGCGTCGGAGGGATGTCCTCGCGATCGTTGGTGTCACCTCTAGCATCATTAGTCATGAGACTAAGTATGGAATACACACATCCATATTAATACATTACGTGAATATGAGACGCCGAGGTAATATCTCCATAATACTACCATCGAGGTCAGTTTGAATAATGCAACAGATATAAGTTGGAAAAACGTGGTGCAGCATATGCTTTCAAGAATACATGAGCAGTTTAAAACATGGCTTCAAAGTATGCAACACACATCATCGGGTCCACATTTCCTTCGGGTACGCGGTGCCATACATACACACTTGGAACTGCTAGCCAAGTCTTGGTATGTATGGTTAATGTCAGTCTCACACACTACTACTTACGGCATAACTCATGACATTACCTTTGCGTGCTCACGTGGGCTACAGGGCAGGTAATCCCCACTTAGCGTGCTCCACAAGTAGAGGGGATCGGACATCTTAGAGTGGATAAAATAATCAACATCAACAACCAAGTCATGTGTGGATGGAGTCACCCAATCGACACAACATGGCTTAAGTAGTCTCAATCGACGTAAAAGAGAGGAACTATAAATCTAGTAGTTCACATTCAACCTATTCTTAAATTACCAGTAAACCTCACGTAAGGGGAACTACCCCCGATGAGTAGAAAGGTGCACACAAAAGAAGTAGAAAGGTTACTTTACTCTAAATCCCGAAATAAGCTTAAGGTGATCAGTTTAAAAGCATCCGACATGATCCACTCCTTCATTCCACTTTACGTATTTACATCTTTAACAGAATGCATTAAAGTTACTTATTAGTCGTATAGTAATTCTT
>MAYD01383850.1:0-10855 GCA_001909325.1 Ruellia speciosa
CAACTGGACTGACTAACGTGGAAATCAGAATTGGGCTTTACTAGTATTACACAGCGTGCGTTGAGATATTACTTGGAGTTTCTCAAGAAAGTTTATTACATTCATCGTTGATTTAATAATTGCGATATTATCTTTAATACTTTGATTATAAAATTAAATAATTATCTTTATATTTTCAATTTATCATCTCACACATATTAAGTAATTGCTAATTTGCTATATGTTTATTTTAATAATTCACTATAAATCAATTGGTCTAAGAGCACCTACAATGCTTAAATTATTATGAGTTATAATTGATGAAAATGGGTTCAACACCATTGTGGACCCTTGATTATAGTTAAAGGGGGTGACCCGAGTTCAGACATATGAACCCGGTTTAATTGAGCCCCACCCAAATAAAAAGAAACCAAGGAGGCGTGTGTGTCGCACACTGGGTGCACACACGCATGGGAGCGTGAGTGGGGGTGGCTAAAGCTGCCACCCCACTTTAATGATGTCGTTTTCTTTTTTATTATTATTATTATTTTTTTTTTTGTTTTTTAATTTTTTTATGTGCTTAATTCAAATTTAAATTATCAATTATAAATTAAAAATAATATATAAAATTATATATATTATAGAAAATAATATATAAAATTATAGAAAATAAATTGTAAAATTTTTAAATTTAATACATTCTGCATAAGAAATATGATTTTAGATGTATTTCCACAATTTCAAAAAATTTAAATTTATTTTGTTGTGTGTAGTACAAATATAATTTTAAATGTATTTCCGCAATTGCAAAAGTAGCCATCGTAATATGATCGTTGCTCCATTCATCTATAAATACATGTTAGCTTTTGTTCACTTCTTCACATCCAATTACTTGCTCACTTCTTCACATCCAAGCACTTGTTCACTTCTCCAAATCAAAGTACTTGTTCAACCAAAATAGCCAAGGATAATAGTGGCTTCTTTAACAACTTATTCAACTGAAATCTCGAGAATGACAATGAAGGCCAGCAAGCACCATCGAATCTAGGAAATTTGAACTATCCTCCATTTTTAACCCCTGCATCAACTTCCCTTTCCCTAATATCTAGCTCCAAATTTCACAGGCTTCAGGAATTTTGGTGATCCGATGAACAACACATATTTTCCACATTTCTCGACATACGAAAATTTCACACAATCTTCACCACAGCAGTTTCAAGCACCACAAGCAATGAGTATGCCCATTGTGGAGCCAAATTACCAAGAGCCAAGTACTCCTTCATCCATTCCGAAGACCCAACTGTCACAGTCACGTGGGATGGCTCAACGCAACAGGGTGGAATGAGATTCAAAAAGGGCTGAAGGTCGACAGTTGCAGAAATGGGCAAAACAGGACGATGAATTGTTGGCATGTTCATTTGTCACGATCAACGATGACCCCATCCACG
This sequence comes from Ruellia speciosa, assembly GCA_001909325.1. Taxonomy (NCBI): domain Eukaryota; kingdom Viridiplantae; phylum Streptophyta; class Magnoliopsida; order Lamiales; family Acanthaceae; genus Ruellia; species Ruellia speciosa. Next base: position 1,428 of record MAYD01383850.1, read on the forward strand.
ACAATGACCAAAAGGGAGATGTTTTTTGGCAATGAGTTGCCAAGTACTACAATAACAATCAGTCATCCGGGATGGTTTAACTCGATGTGGGTTTAATGAAGTTGCATTGGTACAATACAATTCCATTACAAGTGCCTACCATAGTGGTCATAGCGACGAGGATTTACTTAAGATGGCCTACATAAAGTATCGCGAGGAAAACAATGGTGTGGCCTTCAACAACGAACATGTATGGCAAATCGTGAAGTATCAACCACTATTTGTTGCACATCAATCGGATGAATATGGCTTGCGGAAGAAATCGAGGACGTCGGAGTCAGATGTGTAACGCCTCGATTTTTCCTAATCGGCCACGTTACCGCCACACCTAATTTACCTCGGATTCTACGTCTAATCCTTAGTAAGCTCGGTGTTCAGGCTTAACCAAATCATCTAATCTTATCAGAGTACTCTGAATTTTAGGAAGCGAGTCCCCTCTGATCACAGCTCTCTATTAAAATCTGGAAACAGTTAGTCACCCAAGTCACGCAAAATAATGCCTATCTTCTATTAGAGGCAATATAGTTACAATGTACCGTTCAAAAGAACGTCCCACGTCTGGAACTCGGCTACTTAATACAAGCCGATAAACAAAATGACAAATAAATTAAAGAGGCAAGAGTTCAGAACATACATAAATAACTGAAATGTAAATCACACAAACAGTTAATCACTATGTCCACTAGGCCTCATCAAAACCCTTGAGGTCGGAACCTCAATCCCCATGCTCACTGGTTTGGGTTTTCTTAACCCACTGGCCATTTTCATCTGCAAGATGAAAATAACACCATTAGTCGAAACGACTAAGTAAGGAACACACACAACATGCTATGTTATGCATATGAGTATGCATCATGAGCCACGTCAAGAACGTCTCCGATACGTTAACTTAACGAGTTTCAAAAGACTCTAAGACTATGCGCATCCCAGTGCATCTTTAAAACCATGCATGCCGTGCAATGCTTCTCGGAAAACATTTCTTTCATTTCTTTCTCAAATCATGAATGCACATTTTCGAGTGGAAACATGATTTAAAATCTATGCATCTTTATAAAATATGCAAACTTTAACTTATACTGTACATGTGAAATTAGAACACACGATACTTATTGAAAACCTTTCATTTTCATGCAAATCAATACATTCCACATTGAGAAATCAAAACTCGTAAACTTCATCATTTAATGCAAGATCAGGACGCACCACATCAATACATGAGAAATGAGAACGCACATCATCATTCATTAAATGAGAGATCAGAACTCGATAATAACATCAATGTACTTGAGAGATCAGAACTCGTAACACAACAACACATACAATATAGAGTAAGGTAACCGTTAATGCACATACAATAGGGTCCCCACCCGCTGATTGCAACACATTATGGATTTAGGCTGAAATGCAAGCACGGTAGGGGTCACCCGTACCGGAACCATAAACTCAAACCTCTTTACATTATAGGTGCTAAATGAATCATTGTCGCCTTATGGATACCCAGGCACCCCAAGGTTCCAGCTAGATTCCCCCAAGGCTAGAGAAAGGACAGTTCCAACTATGGTCTCACGTGCCATGCCCCGCCCAGACATGCTTACCAACCTGTCCGACCCCTTAAACTGGACTCAAATTACCGGTAAACCTCATTAAGGGAGCGACTCTCATGAGTAGTACAGTGAAAATCGAAAGTAAACTTCCGGGTTGGTGAAATTAAAAATCCTATGGCGATCAACCCACATGAAACATCTATTTTGGGTCACCACTTTATTTCCATCTTTACATGATTAATTCATTTAATGCAATGCATCAAATTTTATTAATCGTGATTTTCTTTCCTCTTATTGAATTGCCTCTTTTCAGCTCGAGACAAGGGATTGGTACCACAAGCTCGACACTGGTAGGCTTTACCAATTTCCATGCATTTTCAATTTCGTAATCCAGTGAAATGCAACGTGCATATATGAGCAAACAATCTCATAGACATTCAAGTAAATCATGTAATTGAATTCAAACCATTTAAGCAATTAATTTAAATAAATTAAAATGCATAAATAATCTCGGTAAGAAATAATTTTGTAAGCCTAGAATAAAATTATCCTAAGGCATGTGGGACTTATGGGTGCCCGGTGTAATTCCTTATCTTTATGTACAGTCTTCTGTATTTTCAACTGAAATTTGAATCCCACTGTCCGAACTGATCGTCAATACCTTGAACCAAAATAAACTGACATCAATTTTCTTGAATCAATTATCCAACTCAAAATGCCCAATTTAATTGTTACTTAACAATTAAATTAATAATCCCTTTAATTATTATTTTCCAATAATTTCCAGTTTTCTTAGCCAAGAGGTTTCAAGTGTAGTATCTGTAATCGATATCACTTATCCATAACTCTCATCATCGCAGGAAATATTTTAATTAATTGTTGAAATTAATTAAATGTCTCTTAATCCTTAATCATCCAATTAAATTAATTAATTAGTTTTAAAGGGTCCAAATCCAAAGTCCAAAGCCCACTGATCCAATACCAGCAATTTATTCAATCCGGCCCAATTACCCAAAGCCCACTGCTTTCTAAACTGATTAATTAACTTCCAGGCCCAGGCCCGACATCCCACTTTTCTGATTTCTGAACCCATTTAATTTAATTCCGCATGCCCATTCCAAATTTCAGCCCATTACCGTTTAATTAAATCCATAGCCCACAAACATGTCCAATACCAACACTTAACATTTCAAGTGGATCAAACTCAACATTTAACAAGAACAAGTTGAAGGAATGAAGAACACGATGAAGAAATTGAAGAACACTGCCCAGGAATCATCAACACCAAACTGAACCAAAAATCGACACTTGGGGGCCTCGGATCGGTCTCGATCCATTTTGTCATCGGCCAACCCATTCCAATTGAAAGCCTCCAAACCCCAACATCAAGCCAAGGCCGAAAGGGGGGGGGGGAACTTAAATATTGGACTCAATATCATTACACCAAAACTGGAACTGAGACCGTGTACTACATGTACAAACCAACTAGTTCGAATACCTCCATACTTGCGGAAATACAAGGGAAACATAAGAACTGCACCAGCAAACTGGAAAACGCAGAACTGAGCAACTCCACAGACAACAGAACTTGAATGAAACCAAAATCCCAATTGTTGTCTCCATACCAAAAATTAAATGGGGAAACCTTTAAAATCGAGATTTCAACCAAGCTCAAACCCTCAGATTCCTCTTCATCGGGCAACCAAACTTGACAACCAACATCCAAAGCCCTCGGTTAGACCCTTCATCGGGCAAGAAAACACAACCACTATAACATCCCATGTTATAGACAGGTAATTCCGGGGTCAGAAAATGAGTAAAAGATTTTTGTGAAATTAATTATAGGGAAATAATTAATTTATAAGGTGCGAAGAATTTTATTATGGACAGTTTGATCTTAAGGACCCGACGAGTCAATTGAAATTGGATAATTAATTGGGCCAAAGTTGGTCGGAAGGCCCAATTAAGGATGTGGAGGCCCAATAAGCGACAAGGGGCGACGTTCAGTAATAATACTCCTTTGGGGTGAAAAGAGAAATATTAAAAACCTTGTGGGGGTCAAAATGAGAAGTTTTGAAACTTTTGGGTTAGAAATGGAATTTCAGATAATTAAGGGACTGAAATTAAAGACTAGAACTCTCTGGGGATTCAATTGATTTAGACAGGAAGTTGGGGGACCTAATTGAATTTGGGGAAAGAGTCAAGGGACTCAATTGGAATTTGTGAATTCTTGATTTTAATTAAAAGAACACGGAATCAGAACGGAGAAAGAAGGCAGAATAGAAGCAGGCGAGCTTTCTTCTCCTTCGCGAGGTTTTGAGGTTTTTGCGAAGTTTAGGCGAGGTTTTTGTGAAGCTTTAGGCGAGGTTTTTCTTGCTTTTAGGCGAGCTTTTTCCCAATTTTAGGCGAGGTTTTGGTTCTGTTAGCTGAACATTTTCCTTTCATTCTCTTGGAAGCTCGATCCTCACCTACGGGATTTATTTTGGAATCCTCGACTATATTCTCGGGTTTGGATCGCCTATATAAGGAGGCAACCCCTTCGATTATTGACCTTGTCCGCCGCTGTGCTCGATTTGGATATGGAAATCCAAAACCCTCTCGGCCGAAGGTAATCTCTTCAAACCCTAGCTTTTATTTTGGGAATTCTTGCAATGGATTGCACGATTGTGTCCTGGGTTTGATTTGAATGTTGATTTTGGAGTCGGGAGGTTTCAGTGCCTTCGATTTGGTGTCCTAGGATGTTGGTAATAAGTTCTGTCGGTGCAGTGACTCTGTCGACTGTGAATTTGATTCGGTTTGGAAATTGTTGGTAATGGCTACCCGATGATGTTTGTGAGCGTATTGACCTCGTGCAACCCCCAAAATCCATTTGGTGCGGAAGGCACGAGTGAAGTGTAATGTGCCTATGTATTCTGTGGGTTTTTTGTCTCAGCTTGTGTTTCTGTTCCAGTTGAGTTTGGTGTTGCTTCTATGACACTGTGATGTGCTCTTTCGTTCTGTTGTCTACAATGATCACAAACTCGGCTTGGGTCAGTCCGGTCAGGTTGATTGGTTCCTGTTTCAGTTGTTATTGCATGACTGTCTTTGGTCCAGTTCCCTGTCAGTGTTGCATTTCCAGTTGTGTTGTGATGATCTTGAGACATTCAGATATTCATCCCCCATATTGACATTTGGTATTTGGTCCACCAAATAAATTTTGGTGATGGCAATGAGTTGTTTAAGGCATGAACTGGGTTTTCCAGATTCAGTGTGGGATTGGTTTCTGTCCAGTTGAATTGTCTCTGTCTAGTGCCCTTGCTGGTTGTGTTCAGTCGAGCATTTGGTTGGATTTAGTATTGTCGTAGTGTATACCCGATGAAAGGACCATGGTATGGCCGAGGGCTTGGCTTGAGTTTTGTTTCCCCAAAAGTTAATTTGGTTGGAGACAAACGAAATGCCTTGGTTTGTGGCAAGTTAATGCATACAGAGTGTTGTCGTTCAAGTTCAGTTTGGGCATGGTTTTAGTTCCAAATTCCTAAAGTTTCTCCCATTTCATTCCTCGTTGGATTTGATCTTGGGTTTGGAGGCTTAGGGTTGATTAAAGAATTGGCCTATGATGAGAAACCGAGACCGGTTTGAGGCCTCCTTGAGTGCCAACTGAAGTATGGAATGTGTGTTGTATTCTGTGGCTGTCTGGTGCGTACTCTGGTTCATGTTTCTGTGTTTGATGCCTGCATTGAGTTGTGTTCTATTCCTGGTTGCGGGTTCAGTTCCTGTTCGGATTCCAGTGTTTCTGTTTCTGTCTTGGGATCGAAATATGGTTGCTCTTTATTTCCCTCACTCGCTGTGAGTTTGGAGACATTAAGTGTACCTCCTTTGTTTCCCTTATACCTTACAAGTTGGAGACATTCGGAGTCTCTTGATAATGTATGCAGTGTGTGGTGCGGGCAGTTTGTTGGCAGTGTTTTGTGTTGTCTGTTTACAGTCCAGTGAGGGTTTTGGTTTCAGTTTACAGTTGGGATTGGTTCATGATTAATGTTGTGCAGTCAGTTCAGATTATGGTCACAGTTTCAGTTGTTTAGATCCAATTTCTTAATTTCCCCTTTTCTTCGGCTTTGGCTTGAATTACTAAAGGGTTGGAGATTTTGATTTGGAATTGGGATTGGCCGATGACAAGATGTGTCGAGACCGATCCGAGGCCCCCAAAATCAACATCTTTGGTTCAGTCTGTTCCTGTCCAGTTGGGGTGTTGCTAGTCATGGTGTTCTTGCATGTTCTTGAACATACTCATCATGTTCTTCATCATCTGCATCTTGTTCTTCAATTGGTTTTGGGTTGATCCACTTGGAAAATAAAGAGGATGAAATGGGCTATTTATAAAGACCGGGCTGCTGAACTTAAATTAATCAAAATTAATTGACTCAGTTGGGCCTGCACAATTAAATTGATCAATTCTATTTCAGTGGCAGAATGTGGACAAGATTAATTTGGGCTTGGGTCTTGTAATTAATTAATTAAGTAATAAATCTAGTGGCAGAATTCAGTTTGGGCTTATGGAATTGGACTGTTGGACACTTATTGGACCTAATTAATCTTGATTAACTGGGTAATGGTAATATGAGACACTTAATTAATTTAAACAATTAATTATTTGTTTCCTACGATGATGAGAGGTATGGACAAGTGATATTGATTACAGATACCACACTTGAACCTCTGAGCAGTCCGAACAAATCAGAAACTATCAGATGAATATAATAATAATCAAAAGAATTATTATTCTAATTTAATTGTTAGGAAAACAATTAAATTAAATAAAGAATATTTTGAGTTGGATAATTGATGCAAGACATTGACATCAGTTTATTCCGGGTTTCAGATACTCAGAGACGTGATTACTACCAGCAGCCAGTATCAAAGTTCCTGTTATTCCAGTCAAGGTTACAGAAGACTGTAGATAACGGTACGGACTACACTGGACAACCATAAGACCCAACAATGTGCCTAGGAACCAGAAACCTTAAACAGTCCTAGGGCATACGTGTTATTGCTTTCTTCGCATGATTTAACTTAAATATTTAAATTCTGCGAATTGATATCATGCCTATTACATGTTCATTTTAACATGCTGACATGATCTTATGTGAATTGCATGTCATTACATTTAATGAACCTCATATGTAATCGGACGGGTATGTAACTTGGTAAAGCCTGTTGGAGACCGAGCAAGCGACGGTTATTCCTTGACTCGGACGGACATAAAGGCATGTCAACAAGTGGAAACCAACGTGGTAATTAAGGATGATTAAGCATCTCATTAATATGGATAATCACGTAAAGCGAAAGATAGAGTGACGACCAACTACTACCCTCTGGGTTGATCGCCATAGGGGTAAAGTCCAACCGTAGGAAGCTTGTTTTTTACGTTAAAAGGGCCTAGTCTACTCTACTCTCAAGGGGTAGTTCCCTTGTTGAGGTTTACTGGTAATTTGAGATTAGATGAAGGAGGTCTAGCCGTGACGCATGGGGTGATTCGTGTCATTTGGTAGCTCTAATGATCTCCTAAACTTCACCCAACCGTGGTAGTGGATTAGGGTATTCAGTGTTCCGATACGGTCGTGCATTGGATAACCCAATTATATCCCTATTCACACTTTAATGCTTTGGTGTATGTGTCGGATAAGGGTGATTCCAGTCGGCCGTGCCCAAGCATACTAGGTACTTGGCAACGGGCCTGTCGGTGGAGCCCCCCGTTGTCCAAGTTGTCCCGGTCGTTGTTTACTCTATACTTGTCTATGTGTTAACTGTTTGCAGGGTTGAGCTTACGGTCGGATTTTTGCTTAACTGTTTAGTCGGTATGCTTTACAGTTTTGCACAACACTTAACTTGTGGATTCATACGTTTAACTATAGAGCACGGTACATGCTTACAGTTGATTCTGGTTTTCAGACGCTTCATGTTGCATTGTGTTTTGTTACATGAAGGATGTATCGGTTATTATTCGTGCTGCATGATGAGTTGTTGCATGAAAGGATTCTAAAACCACTGAGATGTGTCTTTGGGATACACTCGGTGCGGAGTTCATTGCATATTGTTTATGCATTGGTTTCCTCCTAACCTTGGAGTTCGTATGGCATGTTATTCCTACGGTTCTCTTGTGTTGCATGTGAATTTGAATTTTAAACCCACTGAAATATTCCTTGGCAATACATTCAGTGTGGAACGCATTGTATAGGGTTTGATGCATGATTTTACTCAAAACCTTTGGCTTGCACGGCGGTTCAGCTTAGCGGTCAATGGGTTGCATTGGTGATTTGGTTTGAAACCCCGAAACGCTTCACAGTTGTTGAGCACGCGATATGGACTCTTCTCTGAGCTGTGCCTCTCGAGGCCAAACACGTGAAGAGGGTTAGTGTCCTGAGCTGTAGCCACGCTGTGAATGCGCCCAGGGTGAATGGTATGATAAACGGCATGGATTTATAAACCCGCATGGTTTAAGGTAAAGTCGCATTGGATTTGAAACCCTCTGAGGGTGTAGCGGATATGACCTCAGAGTGGAGCTCATTTCATGATCATACTCATGTGCATCATTTTGTATGTTCCGTACTTAGTCATTTCGACTAAGCTGTGCTTATTCTTGCAGATGGCGAAGAGCCGAGGGATACACCCCTGGCCATTGAGCACGATGGGCGAGGCAACGCCTTGAGGGATGTAAGTTGAGGGGATTAGTACTCTTAAGTTGCATCTGTGTGATTTACTTTCATGCTCTGTACTTTTATTCGTTAATGGCTTGTATTAAATAGCCATGTCCCGGACATGGGACCCCCGATTGTAATAGTTTTGATATCAGTTTAGATTTCCGCGCTTGCATGTCCATGTTTTAATACGCTGAGCCGTGATCAGAGGGGACTCGCTTCCTGAAATCCGGTGTACTCTGATAGGAATAGATAACATGGTTAGCCTGAGCACCGAGCTTACCGAGGGTTAAGCCGTAGAACCTGAGGTAAGTTAGGTGTGGCGGTAACATCGTCCGGTGGGGAAGATCGGGGTGTTACAACGACACCCACTACAACCAAATTGAGAATGATAGTCCCAACATCATCATACTAGAACCCAGCAAAACCAAGCCCCAAAAACACAACCGAAAAGAGAGATTCAAGATCTAGGGTTTACCTTCGGCCGAGAAGAAATGCCCCGAATCACCAACACAACGGCGGATGAGTGAATCGAGTAAGGGGGTTGCTTATACTAGCCCTCCGAACCCTTAACCCTAAATCACGAATTCAACAGCCCAAACGCGACACTCGGCCATCGCGCGGTTCCACTCGCGCGACCAAAGCGCGACACTGCGATGGAGGCCAAGAAAGAACGCGACATCGCGATGGATAGTGAGGCAAAAACGCGACAATGCGGAGGAGGACGCGACATCGCGAGGATGAAGAAGAAAAAATCGCGACAGAGAGAATAGAAAGAACAAAAGATGCGACGGTGTGTTATGCTTCTGTCTTCACTGATTCTGTTTTCTAATTTCAAATTGAAGACAACCAAATTGCAATTTAGTCCCCCATCTTTCCCATTTAATTCGATTGAGTCCTCAAACTTTCTGAATCTTTCAATTCTGCCCCAACTTTTCTGTTTCTCTGATTTTGACCCCAAAAGTTTCAAAAATCCTTAATTTGGCCCCTTAAAATCCTTTATATTTCCTTTCCACCACAATAAATAAATAATAAATATTTATTTATTTTCTGAATTCTATGAACAGTAATACCGAGTGTTACAAGATGCAAGAAATGACACATTCAGTAAAACTCAATACTTGGATTTCGATTTGAACATCGAAGAAACTCGCCCAACCAGGCAGAAAGC
>MAYD01383863.1:0-10435 GCA_001909325.1 Ruellia speciosa
CCTGTAATTAACAATCCAACATTAATGCTCAATAGTCAATAGTGATGGACTCATTCATGGTTCTATATATCAATTATCAATATATGGTTTGCATAAAATATCAAACTTCATATAACATCTTTCCTTGCCAGTCCCAGTATGTAGTTATTAATTGGGATCAAAGCTTATAGTCAAGCCCTGATCCATATTTCCATGCCTCCAGCTTCTGCTTCCATTCGTATCTCATCTTAGCCGGCAATGTTTTCAACAATGGCCTGCCATTCAAAACTCACACATCAAACATCACACAGTTTCTATTCCAGTCAAACTCACTATTCTTTCTTGTTTTTTCTCCATCCAGCTTGGGATGAATGTTATAGCATCACATACCTAATCAGGGGGTCGATGTAAGCAGAAAGAAACGTGTAAAATCCCAACATCACAAAATGTCCCGACCAGTCGATAAGCACAGGAAGACCAACCTGCATCATTCATTATTTCATTGCATTCCAATTTCACATGATTATAATTATTCAACTCTACTTGAGAAACACAAACTTAATTGTTCTGACTCTATATAAGTTCGGTTAACAAAAAGGATATGGAATACTACTTCAGGAGAGAGAGGATCGTCGCTAGTGTTTGTGAATGCCATAAAATATTTTGAATATTTCTGTGGAGATCATTTTTGTCATTCTCAGTGTTGTTACCTTCTTGAAGATTGATGGTATGATAAGGGGCTGGGTTAACATCACCAGACCTAACGTCTTCACAAGGGGACCAAACTGTATCACATCCTGCAGTATATAGTGCCATCAAGTTGCTATTACTTCTCCAATGATCATATGGAAGAAATGGGAACCAAGAGGACCAGGACACAGAGAAGAGATTAACCTGAAGAAAAGGTCTGAGAACCGGATCACCTAGCCTCTGGCAAGAAGAATCGAGTTCCAAGAATGTGTAAGAGACACAAGACAGTGATTTGACCAAATGGATTTTTTGAAGGGACAATGAATTACCAGCATACTCTTAAAATTGGCATATAGAAGTTCATTTATGAAAGTAGGGGAAACATCTGACTGCTTATGGGCTGACATGGCTCGTTGGAACAACCACGATGCACTTAAGTTTGGCTGCAGAAAGATTTAATCAATAGTGAAAAGCAGCACAAGCATTGAAGGTATGTACTTGGAGGAAAGGGGTGCCTTTACTAACCATGTAAGGGTTCAACAGTGATAAGCTCTGGGCATCGAGAAAATTATTGTCAATTGCTTCATGGATGCCTTAACCCTCATGAAAGTATGAGAATCAGTTTGGTGGATGAAATCCTTCATCTCGCATATTCTAGTAATCTATATATTTTTGTAGAACTTATTTTCTTATAGATCTGATGCCAATTGCAGAACTATGGCTACAAACTAGAGAAACCTTCTAGTTCAAAACCATCACATAATTAAAAGCATATTAGCCCTTCAGACTGACAAACAGGAAAATGTGACATAGACTTTGTACCAGCTGACAATCTTCCAAGGTGCCTCGTCAAGCTTCCAAAGCCACCGAAAGAAACTGGTGATTGTATACCGCTGGCATCACCAAACTGTAGATGTCATGATCAGTGGAATTCATTGTAAAATGAGGATATAATGCATCAAGGATAGAAATAATGTAATGTAAGAAACCTGTAGAATGCGATCAAAGGCTGCCGGCAATGGACTTCAGGGGCAGACAAAAGCAGTACACAGGAAACAGCAAAAGTAAGGATACATGAAAATTTCCAAATGCTCGGAAGTCAAAACATATATTGAGTCACAAACATGGTAGTAAGTTAGTGAGCTGAGTTTACTGACATTATTCTAGGGTGTGCAAAATTCACCTGTCACGGTACGTAGGGAAAATGCCAAATATAACTCTCAGCACCTCCAGATCAACAAGAGAGACACCCTGTGTAGTTGCATTCAATGACATGAACAGCCATGAAGAAGTAAGACTACAGCTAATCCATATTTCTTCAAATAGCAATAATGCCATATCCGTGGTGCATATAGACATACTTAATGTTTGTGCATAATGAGATATTACATCTTTTTCATGCACTTATACATTGTTGAGATAACCAAGCAACATGCTTCGTGAAGTTATAACAGGTGACACAGCATAAGTATTGAAAATGAAGTTCTACACTTCTTTTTTCATTTCTCTTCTGTAGAAATTTCAGTCATTATAATGCCAATTGGAAACAAACTCAATCAATGCAAAGCCAATCACATCAAGCCCTTACATTTTCCAATCATCAAATAGCACTGACATGTAATTCAAACTGCTCCAGACAAGAACTTTATCACGTCAAAGGCCATTGCCAAGCTAGCTGAGAATATATATTACCTGATACTTTGGCATCAACTCCCAATATTCTTCCAGTAATTCTTCCAATAAGGGACACCTGGGGTCAGGGTAAAGGTAGGTAAACATATACGTAGTTCGCTCAAGGGGACCTGAGCCTGCAGGGAATGCCTGAAAATGTAGCAAACTGGAATGTTGATACACAGCATAATGGAACTCAGGCATAAGAAAAAGGAAAAGGGGCATATAAAAATCTTTACACCTCCCAGAAATATTGTGCTTCTGACTGTCCAACCTTCCTCACGGAAGCACTGCTATAAATTACATCACTAGTAGAATTCTCTTTAAACCCTCGGCAACAAGATCCAACAACAAGGCAAACACCATCCGGTTTCCTTCCATGTCTAATCTGTAGAAGCAGAAAAAGCAGTCACATCATATGTAGGAATAGCAACCAAGACCCGCCCCATTTAAAAATTTAAAGGCCCGAAACCCAACGGGTCTGGGTAACCCGTTAGACCCAATTAATTTATAAAAATTAAATAATTATTAAATCCTACCTTCATTTTTTAATAACTATCCACTTTAACAACTATCCATTTTTAAATAATAACACCCCATCAAAGGCGACGATTTCATGCCATTTTTACATCTTTTTTAACATAGATGTTAATTCTATCTTGATTATATAGATTATGGGTCAGTAAGATGGCCAATATTACTGCTATTGTATGTCTTGGCACATGTGTGAGTGCCTGCATGAGCATTTCACTCTATGGCAAGTGCAACCTTAGCAGTAAACCATTACTGGAAGCAAAAGTTGATATCATAAAAGAAAACTCAACTTGTTTTACGATGGGAGAGAAGTTTCCCATTGCATCAATAATGAGACGTGATGATAAAATCTTTCCCTCTGCTAGCTCTAATACCTGTAGAGAGGGGGGAAAGTAAGGAAAAGAAGGGACTAAATCACTGACCAGTTCTAAGTATCATTAGATTTTCCACCCTTCATTCACCAAAGGCCGTTCTTTATTTACATTAAGCAAAAGATTTATCACTCTTCGGTAGCATTGAAACAATAATTGTGCAAGGTGTTAGGAAGATGATGTGTGCAATGGTGATTCACAGTTGGGGGTCAAAAAATGATGCTCACTTTCACTTATGCAATTTCCAATCCAAATAGCAAAAGAAACTCACATATTTTTAACAGATTATCAAACAATTGCATTTTCAATATTTCATTGCTTGACATTTGTAGGTGAATTCTTACAGCTGCATCCTCATAAATTGATATGTGAGACACACTGCAATCCTCAAAGATAACACCACCTAGAAAAGTGAAACGTTTTCTCATGATTTCTATAAGCTTGGCTGGCCTACAATGACAAAAATTAAAAACCCAACTGAGGTGCCAAATAATTACGAGATATCCTGATCACATTCAAAACAAAAGATTAGAGATCTTGAAAGATATAAACAAAAGTAACTCAAAGGCTTGTTTATAAAATAAAAGCTGGCCCTCAAATATTAGTTTGGTGGTACATTTGAAGATTTATAATAACTATAAAATAACTAAGAAGTATTGGAATGTAACAGAAAACTTACGATATACCAAGATTGAGAATGCCAGTAACCCAAACATCACCCTTCCCTTCAAATCCACATCTATTCTGTATCATTTATAGAAAACATCAATCATCAGATTGGATTATGAAGGATGCAGAGAGGAAGTACGGTTAAGTAGTTTAATTAGTATTACTATATATGGATAAAAGTAGAATTGGTACGATAGTAGAATTAGTGAGGATTCATAAATTATTATTAGAATAGAAGTCGGCCTTAGGGCTTGGGCAGGGTTTTCCCTGAGTTTCTTTTTACTATCATCTTTTTTCTTTGTTCTTAAATCCACTTCATAACAGACACATTCTGAACCATCAGATAAATGAAAGGAAGCTTCAAGAAAGTGATGATATATGCCAAATTAATAAAGTGGATGAATTCCAAGTTGTAGTGCAATTTTTTTTCCTTTTTGTACATGACTAATCAATCTAATTAATATCTCACAAAAAATGAAATGAATAAAAGGAATAAAAGATTTAAGATTTACTTTGTGCATATAAACAATTAGAGAATGAACTATATGAAAGTAAAGATTAGATAACCCAGAATTAATTCGATTTTAAATTGGATTTAAATCCTTATTGGAAACCAAATTACCAAAAGGATCTCTGGCTTAGCTTGCTCTTGTCTCAAAATTGAGATGCTATAATGAGCTTATAGAAGCTAAGAAACCAAGAATTCAGTCTTTGAAGCTCTTTTAGTATGATCATATATTCACAGAATTAATTTTTTGTGCTAGAAAGTGATTTGCAAATGGTATTTGATATAGTTGTGAAATGCAACTAATTAACCCACAAAACTCAGAAGAAGATACTTAACATTTGATGCAAGAAAACATACCGGATTGAAGCTGGCTGACGTAATATGATCAATCTCATCTTCTGTTAGAACACCAACTTCAACTAGCTCCAAGAGCTCTTTCCTCGATATGTTCCATTCCTGTTCTCTCTGGCCATCAACAAAAGAAATAATTATAAAATAGATGTCTGTTATGATGATCCTTATCCAATGCCAAAATGCAATACCCCTCTCAGAAGAACCTTCTCTACAATCCCAACCCGAAGTCCTTTCAAACTCAACGCAGTAGCAATGAAGATCCCCAAGGTTCCACCACAAACTATAACATCAAACACATCAATGCACTGTTGTGCTTGTTCAGATTTGCGAAACAAGCCTGGAACATTCGAAACCATTTGTTGTGGTTCCTGGACAACTGAAATCAATATTTCATTATTAGCATCTCTCCATTCCACCCAATAATTAAGCACATCTAACATTCCAACATCGTTCCCAAATAGTGGATTACACAATACACACCTGAAGAATTGCAAATGCTAGACCACAGACTATCCAGCCGTTTTAAAGCACCATACGAATAAGCTCCACCCGCCCCACCTGCTTCCTTACTTGCTGGTATACTCTCCATTATCCTCTAAAATACATACCAAAGGGAAGTCACAAGGTTAATCTGTATTCTGTATTCTGTACCCAGCACTAATCACAAGATCATGGGAAAGCTCGAGAAATTCAATGAGACGAAAGAATGAAAGAATGAATCCAATTAAATTACTCATACTTGGGTTCTGGAAGTAGTGGCTTGTGCTAGCAGCCGCAGGCAAAGCTTCCTTCTTGATGGGATTGCTGGGAATGGAGCAAATAGCACATGAAAGCAAGGCAATCCTCCAGTTTTGACCTGCATTGGCATTGGCATTGCCATAATTCCTGCCAATTGAAGCTACAGAGAAATCAAGTAATTCGTTAGCATTTGGTATCAATTTCTGAAGTTTAAACGTGGAGTGATGTCTCCCCTCCTCCATTACGATTTCTTGGGACTTATCGGAAAGGCAAAAGCTTTAATTTTTAAAGCGTAAAATTAGACACGTAAACAATGTTAACACGTAGATCGAACGACCAACAGACGAACAAGCATTGGGCAAGCAAACCGGATTCAATCGGTTCAACCCTGTCCAAAAATCGGATGAACATTGCAGTCAGCAGATAACCTTTGGGCCCAGCCCATCCTTCTTTTGGAGCCCAAATCCAATGAAACAATGAAAGTGAAGTCTGAAACTGTGCAGCCTACTAGCCCAGGGGCCTTGAATTTGCAATTTTGTGGATAAACCTCCGTCCTCCCTCCCGACAGCAGACACCACTACATTCAGGGTTTAAGGTTTTCGTAGCTCATCGAAATTCGGAAGCGGAACGCTAGAGCCGGAAGGGCAAGCATTTCCTTTTACCTGTAAAAACAGGGTTCTGGTTTTGCTGTAATTCATCTTAATTCTTCTGCGGTAATTTTATTAGTTCCTTCATTTTTTTTTTTAAAAAAAACTTTTTATTGCAGCTCGGGTTGTAGTTTTCTTTTTCGTTATATGGATTGCTGTTTTCTTGTAAACCTGATTTCCCCTTTAGTCACGTTCAGAGTGTAAAAGGTTAATCTTGTGTTTTGAGATGGTTAAAAGTTACTAGAAAAATGAAGCCATTTGAGCAAAATTTGTTTCTTCAAGTATGTAAAATGGATTCAGGAATTTCATTCATGTTTATTTATATATACTTAGGCCCTTTTATTTGATGCTTGAAGAGGGTGAATCCTATTCTAGCTAAAGATGAATCAATCTTAGTTAGGTAAAAGGCTTAGTGAATCCGTTCTGAGATTACATGATTTGGGATTTCTAATTATGTTGGTTTAGTTAGGAAAGAGGCATACTATGATTGCTGGTTTTCTGGTTCTCTCTCTTGTCTACTTTATTCTCATTTTGATTGATTTAACTTATTATATTAAGTTTGAATTGAGAATGGCTCTACTAATTCTTGTATAAAGTAGTCATCAGTTTATTTTCTTCAAGAACAAATTGAAGTACCTAATTTTCGTATGAATATAATCAGTACCTGCACGGCGGAGAGGTCATTTGCTAGTAGACATTTATCCGTGTCTTCTGTAAGTTAAGGCGCCAAATCATCAATTTGGGAAGTGGGATATGGCGAGTGCTGTCATGGCTCCGATGCTAACCAGTGCTGTCAATAAAAGCAGTAGCCAATATAAAAGGTTTGTCGCCACACCTGGGAAGTGTCTGTCCATACAGGCAATGAGGGTGGAGAAGCCATTGGAGGAGCTCTACAATGTGAGAGTAGAAAGGAAAGTGGGAAAGGAACGGCTGGCAGAGCTGGGTGTCTCGAGATGGTCCGTGTGGAAGACGGGCAAGTGCAAGCTTCCCTGGGACTGGCAAGTGGATCAGCTGGTATTTATCGAGGAAGGTGAAGTGAGAGTGGTGCCTGAAGGGAGCAAGCGCTATATGAGATTTGTGGCTGGTGACCTTGTTCGCTACCCCAAATGGTTCGAAGCTGATCTATTCTTCAACGATTTTTATCAGGAGCGGTACAGCTTCAGAGCATACGGGGATGACTAGCTGAGCACAAGGTACAATGTTAGCAGAGAGAGCCATGAAATGTAATGAATGAATGTATGCTATGTTGTGCCTGTTTTGGTAGGGTTTATAATAAAGCTTTTCTTAATGTGATCAATATAATTAAATCCTTTATATGGATGATAGTTGTGTGGTGAATTAACTGATGCACTGGTCTCGAACTCAGTTTGAACAAATCCTCGCAAATAAAGATATTACTTGATAAGATTAAGATGACCCAAGAACATATCTCCTCACAATTCACAAGGCCTCAAACCGTTGAATTGTGCTCTACCTCTGTCCTCTTTTACGTTATTTAGATTAATTGATGTAATCAAAATTGAAATCAATTCTTACATTTATCTGAGTATTTTAACAAGTTATTTTGAAATATAACATTATCTCATACCTGATAAATTCTTAAAATGAACATGTAATACAACTTACCCAGACACCGTGGGGAGAATATACCACAACTCATAACAAACATATCATCCTCTAACAATAATTTTAGTATATTTCAGAAAGTGGGGTCCCCAGGCCCGAAACAATTTTCATGTACCATAGTGCAGAGGACAATGAGAGTACATTGATATAAATTCTAAATCAGGAGAAGCCTCTGCCATTTTTCGAGCACAGCAATTTCTCATTCTATACAGTGCCAGAATACAACAAGAAATGGGGTCATGATATGCAACCAAAGGGGTGAATTGTCACAGCGACTGCTCCATTATCTCTTCCGGCGCTTTTGCCCCACCTAACAATTGAAATGAAAAACAGAGTTCATTCACACAAACAACAAATGTATGCTACATAATGTGGATCCAATCTTTTCAGCACAAGCACCCCTACAACTCTTAGGTGAAGATATTTAAATACTTGGGCAGCATCTATTCGAGCATTGTAGATTCTGTGGAACTTGGCTATTAATCAGCTTGTACTCCGTGGTAAAATGTAAGTCTACATATATCAGATGTCTCATGAATGCCCAGAAATCATTGAATTTAGCTGATGCACGATTGAGATTCAAGACACATATCTGGAATTCTAAGATTAATCGATACTTGTAGATTTACAGTAACTGTTAAGATGTAATTTTCAGAATTATATCATACTTCACCGTTTTGACTAGGGGATAGACTCTTTCTTCTATATGTCCAGATATTCAAATCATGATTTCCTTCGATCCTTACAAAAAGCAAGTACATCTGACCTTGATTTGTAGTTTACATCACTATTTATATCATGAAGATATGCCAACAAAGTTTTATAGTAAAACATCAAATGGTCATACAATTTCTAGTTGGGACACCATTAACACCACCACAACTTCAGAAACTCTACACATGTAAGGCAAATTAACTTTGTATGGCAAGGCAGCCAGATCATAGTGCACATTATGGGATAGAGATTCATTCAAGGTAGTATAAAATAACAGAATATAGAGCTATGGCCAGCTTGGTCATATTTTGCACATTGCTCGGTAAGTTATAGAGCAAAAGCATGGCAATATCAGCATTTCATAAGGACACCCAGGGTGTGGGCAGGCCTGGGGGAACTTCAGTCTCTAGGGAAGTACGCCCAATGGCAAGGGATTGAACCCCCATGTCACTAGAAGCACATACAAATGATTCAAAATTAAAAACTCACATTTTTAGAACTTGATTTGATCCATTTTATATGGTCAATTCTAAACATGAGTGACGAAAGTATATACTAATTTCACATAGCCATAGGGTATCCATGCATATTAAAGCTTCCACAAGGTAGATGCCAAGGATATGTTCTTTCCCCAGGACAATAAAATCAAGTTTAAATTTCAAATTAATCTATACATTAGCCTCATTGGTTATTACTATCAAACTCCAAGACTTGTATTCTATAATCAAATATTGGGATTGAAATACCAATACTTCGTTGAATTACTAGTCACTACCACAACTAATGAGTTTCCTCTTAGTATTCTATAGTATTTTAGCATTTATATCTTTTGAGTTTTCCACTTTTTCTTAACTTTGAATTTGTTTTATTGTAAAAGATATTCATAATGTAATTACTCATTTTCAAAGAATATAGCATCGACAAAACCAATACTCATATTTCTAGAGAAGAAAACATCCTATTTTCCCATAACTCCACGAACACCCACCAAAGGGAACTTTTAACACAAAATGAAAGAAAACCATTAAGTAATAACATTTTTTTTTAATAAAAACCATACGCTATCACAACAATGCCTTAACACCTCATTAGACTACATGCTTCATCAATGATGCACTTCATTCAGATAGCTTCAAAAACAGGAAAAGCATCCCTTACCTTTGCTTCAGATTCAGGAGATACTGCAAATGAGTTCAAAGACCTTTTCGCATCATCATCAGATGAACAATCCGGGCACAAGAACTGGTCCAGCTTCTTCGCTTCATCAATGGTCATTCCCATACAGGAAGGATGAAACCTTCAAACAATAGATGCTTCAAAATAAGCAATCAACATATGTTTTACAGATCCTCCACAGCCATATTATGCCAAGGCAAGATACTAATAAAAAACTCAGACATCAAAGGGTTACAACTTATAAGGAAGTATGTTCATTGAAATGGAATGCAGAAAAATACGCAAAACAAAGTTATTACTAATTTGGGCTTAGTGTATATGCATGTTCCTCTGCCCAGCATATGGCAGAAAGATGTATTTCATATACCTTATTCAATTTCTCCACTTTCACAGTTCACACAAATAAGTTTATCTTGTACACCCAACACACTTCCACATTCGGCTTGGTAAGTTAGTTGACTTACATTGATATCATAAAATACCTGATGCTGACTAAATGGATGTTTTAGTTATTCTACAGTAGTAAGTTATATCAACCACGAAATTGTTAAACCAAAAATCTCAATCAATCAAACCCATTTTGCTACCAAAAATCTCCCTCCCTCCCAATAATAATGCCTGCTGAATCTCCATACAAATTGCATACACCTTGAATTGAATAAACACCATTTCTGGTGGCTACTATCCTGTGTGTGATTATTGTAATCTTTAGTTCTTAGCTCTTTGTAGATATAGAGTCAGGTTCTCATCTCCCTCCC
>MAYD01384044.1:0-13895 GCA_001909325.1 Ruellia speciosa
TTTAAATATTGTATATTTTTACCGAAGTAATATTTTATTAATTTATAAGAAGTATAGCAGTGGAGCTGGCATAAGAATTGAAGAGAAGGAAAATGTCTAATTCTAATAACGGTATTGTTATTTATCTGAGTCTTTTTTTAGGCATCTTTAAGCATCGTCTTCATTTTTCATTTTTCAAAAGAATTTCATCTCTCTACAATTTTTTTTAATTCAACTCGATGAAAGTAACTAGAAAGTGATGGTGACATGACAAAGCACAAAATCCTGCCTAGACGGATGAATCCTGGCTCGGTCGGAAATAAAATTTTTAAAAATCATGGGAGCAAATGACAAGAAAAAAAGAGCCTCGCCAATAGAAAAGTGGGGGCGGTGAATATCAATTCATTTCTAATAATCCAAATTATGGCAGCTCTATTGGCCAATTGCCATGTGATCTGTCACTTCATTTTGGACAATATATAAGAGTAATATCAGTGCATTGTTATTTTGGTGAATGGTTCTCCTACCCATGCATAAATGGAGCTTCATTTCAATAAACCTGCCATTATTGAGTGAAATTTATAATAAAGGTTTGTGTTTGAGTCAGCACTCAGCAGCTTTCCTTTATTACCACCAAGACTTTCTTACAACCACTTCAATGCAAAAGTCCTAATAAAATTCAAGCCCACCAAACCAAATACCATTATTGCTACAGAGACTATAGATGGAACTGAATGCTTCCTCCACAAGATTTCACTTCCATCATTAAGTTAAGAAAATTAAAGAACAAAACCCACATGTACCTGTATTTTACTACTACTATAGTCATCAGTCCTACTCCTATGTAATAGAAGTATATGTCTTTATAGGTCCATTTTTCAAAAGCTAAACATGATTAAACAAACTCCTGTGTCTTTTACACATGGGTTTTTTTCTTTCTTGTACTAGTACTATTAAGTAATGAAAGTATCTGAAAATCTGTAGGGTTTTGTGCAGTATTCTTCACTGAATACAAGATTTAGCAACTAACCAAGCTTAGAATTAGATCTAATAATCATGTGAGACTCTGAGTAACAAACAACCAAACAGAAATAGTATATCAATCCATCCACATCCACCCCCCTCCCTACCTATGCCCCACCCTAGCCTGGCCTGCTATGGTAGCCTCTTCCCACTCCATCTTCCCCATAACAATATTGTCCTTATTTTATGCAAAGAAAACATAAAGAAAAAAGCACATCCACCTCCACCCACAGGGCACAGGCCATACCCCATCCCCATCCCCAACACATTCTTTCCCTCTTTCCCAAATATTCCCATTTCCTAATTCTTTCACTTCTCTCACAGCAAGGCTTCCCAAATCAACCATGTACCATTCCTTTACTTTCTTCTTTATCATTTACATCTTCACCACATTTCATCTCGGATTACCGGTATCGCCCTTGCCGGTTTTACCCGACCCGGACCCCGCAGCGGTTCAGCCTCAGACCCTCCACCGGACCCCTCCGGCCACAATCCCTGCTTTCCCGGAGCAATCCGACATTTCCGCCTGCCCTCTGGATCTCCCGGAGGAGCTCTTCCATGGGATCAAATCGGCGTGTGGCTCCAAACCCCACCACAGATCCGACCCCGATTTCTACTCTGGTGAGCTCCACCGCAGCCGGTGCTGCCCCGTCCTGGCGGCGTGGCTCTACTCCGCCTACTCGAAAACCGGGTTGCGTGCGGCGGCTAAGGCCCCCACTCAAACGACGTCCTACGACATGCCCGTGCTGCCAGACGACTCCGAGACATGCGTGGATTCCCTGGAGAAGGCGCTGGGCAACAAAGGGGTGGAGCTGCGCAGGCCCAACGAGACATGCGATGTGGTGTACTGTTATTGTGGAATTAGGCTGCACCCGTTCAGCTGCCTGGAGTCGTTTTGGGTTGATTCCAATGGGAAATTGGAAGGCGGTGAAGCTGTGAAGAAGCTGGAAAGGGATTGCTTCAATGGCGGGAATCACGGCGGTGGCCTTGGCGGCTGCTCAAAGTGCCTCAACAGCCTTCGTTTGGTAAGTTTGCACGCTAGGGTTTTCCAATTTCCAGTCTCTCACAGTCACAGAGCACACACACAGTACTTGATTGCTCGATATTTGGGAAAGCTCGTGTCTTTTTGGCTTTTGCACTGCGGAAGTCACATGCTCTCATGTTCATTTCCCATAAAGTGACCCCCTTTTGGTTCTTTCTGAGACTCCCACAAAGCCCAATCATTTCATTTAGAAACAGTAGTTGGCCGGAAGTTCATACTATGTTGAGTGCCAATGTAGCCTAACACTCGCCTCTTGTGGGGCTTTGTTTGATAAAAATTTAGTCTTTGGTTGTGAATTGTTATTGCTAAATGCTAATCTTCATCATATTCGGTGAACTTGCGCAGCTTAATGGGGATAAAGCCGGGAGAAGCAACAGAACTGAGAGGACGAGCAAAATGCACAACCGAGATTGTGAGTTGATGGGTCTAACATGGCTTCTCAACAAGGACCGATCTGCTTATATACATACTGTGTCTGCTGTTTTGAGGACTCTCATGATGACCAAAGATGATGCTTCTAATCCAACATTCTGCGCTCTCAACAGCGATGGGATGCCGCTAGCAGTTGATTCTTCAGAAATCAATGATCAATCTTCGTCTCGCGTTTTGGCAGTGTCGCTTCATCACTACCTCCTACTGCTTTCTTTCTTGTTCGCAAGCATTCTTTCCGTGTTCACTTGGTGTTAGGCTCCGGTTCTCTGTCTTGCCATGCTATCATCCTTAATTAATTCATTGTAATTCATTGCTTACCACGAGACTGATCGCTTCATTGCCCTGTGTTCATTTTAGCTGGATGTATTGGTGGTAATTCGATTTTGCCAATGCCCTCTTACCTGTAATGTAAATACCCCATCGGTTTGAGTAGTTTTTGTTTTGGTTAAGTTGCCTTTGAGCCTACTAGATCGACTGCCTATATACAGTCAGTCATGCTGCTGAAATGTTAATAGAGACTTGAAAAATCTGTTCAAACATGTTAGAGCTGAATTGAAACAAGGCATGGAATCCGAGTATGTCATGAAATACTCAATAAGATCCTCCAATCATCACTTCTGTTATCTTTTGATTTACCAAACTCAAAATGTCAAATGAATCTAACATGGAATACATGTAATTTTGAATTTTAGATGCGCTATATAGTCTGTAGTATATTATTTTGGGCAAAAGGAAAGGAGACAGGGGAGACAAACAACAAAAACAAAATTCCAAATTTTGCCAGCCAATGGGAATTTTTAAGGACAAGTCACACTATACAGTTGCATATTTCCATCTCCAAGAATTATTACAACATGGCACCCACTTATCTCGCCAACGCCACGCTGCCACTCTCCCGCATATATACCCGCCATCGCGCTTTCTAATGCCATTTTCCATCCCATATTTCCATTTTGGCAAATCAATTGCAAACGGAAGAGGTAACAAAAACGAAAAGGGATCGCAAAAATGGCGGAGCTAGTGGAGACCTACGCGTGCGCCCCGTCGACGGAGCGTGGCCGTGGCATCCTTATATCTGGCGACCCCAAATCCAATTCAATCCTGTATTGCAACGGACGATCCGTCATCATTCGGTATCTGGACCGTCCGTTGGAGGTGAGAGTTTACGGGGAGCATGCGTACCCGGCTACGGTGGCGAGGTACTCCCCCAACGGGGAGTGGATCGCCTCGGCTGACATATCGGGCACGGTGCGGATCTGGGGGACCCACAACGATTTCGTGCTGAAGAAGGAGTTCCGAGTGCTGTCTGGGCGGATCGACGACCTTCAATGGTCTCCGGATGGGCAGCGCATCGTCGCCTGTGGTGATGGGAAAGGGAAGTCCCTTGTCCGGGCGTTTGTGTAAGCATCTGTTTCACCTTTCAACCATGTAGTTTCTGTTCTGTTATCTGCTGTCTGAAATGGTTTATTGTCAAGATTGAAACTTGGAGGTGTTATGGCTGGTTTTGGTTATTTAATACTGTGGCGTTGTGACCATTTCATGATGAAATGTGGTAATTGGTATGGATTTGTGGCAGGCCTTTAATTTACTTTCTTGCAATTGTAAAAAGTATTTCGTTTGTGTATCAATTTGCCTAAGTTGATTGGCACGATTATTAACATTCTTGTCTGGTTGACATTGCATTTAGTTTGTGCAATCTCTGTTTCATGCTCGACGGATGATTTCATTCACTATTGATTGAAGTGATAGGAGTGCCGAGGCTTTGTTCACAGCTTCAACCATATTAGCAATGGAAAGGATACAAAGATGCTTCTGTACGATTATAGGTCCAGTATGCTAGTGGTATTCATTGGCCAAATAAGCCCTCAATTCTCCATTTGCTAGGCAATGTTCTCGAGCTTCAAGCACATAGTAAAAACTTGAATGATGAATATGCATCCTAATGTTGGTTCATATACATATGATGATTGAATTGTGGTTTGTAAGTATTTCTATTGTACCAATGCATTACTATTATTAATTAATATATATCTGCAGGTGGGATTCAGGAAGCAATGTTGGAGAATTTGACGGGCATTCAAAAAGGGTTTTAAGTTGTGCGTTCAAGTCAACACGACCGTTCAGAATTGCAACATGTGGAGAAGACTTTTTGGTTAACTTTTATGAAGGACCTCCATTTAAGTTTAAGCTGTCTCACAGGTTTCTCACATCTTCTGTTATTAGAATCTGGACCTGTTATATACTCAATTCACCCTAACAAAATTGCTAAAATCGAAGCTGATTTCTTTTGATTACAAAACTCTAACTTTTAGGTTGTGCGCTATTGACATTACCTCCTCTCTCTCCATGTTCTTCAATTAGAAGATAAACATCAATGCAATGAGAAATTTGTAATTCTAAAAGAAAAGATAAATAAGTGGAATCGTATGGTGTGATTACTTTGTCTTAGATTTTAACTTGTCTGTTTGATCCTTCAATGCCTATTTGTGATTATTATAGTTGTATGGGAACAGAGTACTCTTTTTCTCCATTTTCTCAATGATAGTATTGGATGTAACTCTTTTGTTTTTCTGTATTGCTTCTTTCTGCATTTCAATATTGTGGTAATTTGGTTTGCAGGGATCATTCAAATTTTGCAAATTGCATACGCTTTTCTCCTGATGGAAATAAACTTATTAGTGTAAGCTCGGATAAAAAGGGTATATTATATGATGCTAAAACTGGAGAAAAAGCTGGAGAGCTTTCTTCAGAGGATGGCCACAAAGGCAGCGTATATGCAGTTACTTGGAGTCCTGACAGTAAAATGGTAACTCCAATATGTTTAATCACACAAATAATTAATATTGCTGAAACAATTTTCTTTTATTGATTCCATGAGATTGTCATCACTCATTATCTTGATCTATACCTGGGAAAAAGCTTGCATTTGTCAGCTTCCATTATTTGATCTACAACACAATTTAAACTTGTTCCTAGGGTCACACAACACAACTAGACTAAAAGATTGCATTTGTCAGCCTTCATTATTTGATCTACAACACGATTTAAACTTTTTCCTAAGGTCACACAACACAACTAGACTAACTCACGATCTGGAGTTTTATCTACTTCCATTTCAATTGTTTGTTTTATGGTTAGAAATTCTTGGATTTTTGGGATTTTAGAATCGCCAGCTAGGGTTCTAATAGCTTCAAACTGTTTCTGGAGGAGCTTCCAATGAACTATGATATTGATACATGTGTTTTGAACCAGTAACAAATTTTAGTTATTTTATTGTAAATTGTTTGGGGCTTAGTTCTTGTGCACATCATATTGGCATTGATGTAAGTTGCCATTGTTGTAGTGAATTGGTAGGTTTTCGTCTCAATATTTCAGCTCTCTCTCAGTTGGGCTAGGGGTGACTAGTATGAATCTACGTCATTGTCGATTCTTATTCTAATCATTCACTTCAATGCGATGATAGGAAATCATTTTCTAATGGCTAAATGTTACCTCATATGTTGCATGTTAGCAATTTTTCACTATTTCTTGGAATATGGCTGTGCTAATTCCTAAGTCCTAAGTATTATAATTCAATTTCAGGTGCTGACTGTATCAGCAGATAAGACTGCCAAATTGTGGGAGATTTCTGATGACTATACCGGAAAGGTGACGAAAACATTGACCTGCCCTGGTTCAGGTGGAGTGGATGATATGTTGATCGGGTGTCACTGGCAGAATGATCACATTGTTACCATTTCTCTTGGCGGAACTATATACTTGTACACAGCCAGTGATCTTGACAAAGCTCCACTAGAACTAGCTGGACACATGAAAAATATTAGTTCCCTTGCAGTGCTGAAAAGTGTGCCGAAAGTTATATTGACCTGCAGCTACGATGGCTTAATCCTTAAGTGGGTTCACGGTGTTGGATGCCATGGAAAATTAGAAAGGAATGTGACTTCTCAAATTAAATGTTTTGCAGCTGTCGAAGAAGAAATTGTGTCTTCAGGGTTCGACAATCAGGTTAGAAAATATTTCTACAATGCTGATAATTGTGTTATACAGCCATACAATCACTTAGTAATTGGCTTCTGCAAGGTAAATCTTCTTAATAACTGTTATCCATTGCATTTGTTCAAAGTTTGGCAATAACCTTTCGTCTATGTTTCATTTTTATCTGACAAAGGTCTGGAGATTTTCTCTAAAAGGAGATCAATGTGGGGAGGCTGACAGTGTTGATATTGGCAATCAGCCGAAGGACTTGAGTCTTGCCCTTCTTTCTCCTGATCTTGCATTGGTATCCATTGATACTGGTGTTGTCCTCCTTCGTGGCACAAAGGTTGTGTCGACTGTTGACCTAGGATTTACTGTGACAGCTTGTGCAATTTCACCTAATGGAACCGAAGCTATTGTTGGCGGCCAGGACGGGAAACTGCATGTCTATTCTGTTACAGGTGACAGTTTGAAAGAAGAGGCAGTGCTCGAAAAACATCGAGGAGCAATCACTGTGATTCACTACTCTCCCGATGTTTCCATGTTTGCATCAGGAGACGTTAACCGAGAAGCCACAGTCTGGGACTGCGCTACCCGAGAGGTAAAGCTTAAAAACATGCTGTATCACACTGCCCGAATAAACTGCCTGGCATGGTCTCCTGACAGCACGCTGGTGGCCACGGGATCACTGGACACTTGTGTGATCGTGTATGAAGTGGATAAGCCAGCATCAAGCCGCATAACCATGAAGGGAGCACACTTGGGGGGAGTGTACGGATTAGGTTTCACGGATGACCGCACGGTGGTGAGCTCCGGCGAGGATGCTTGTATCCGCGTATGGAAGGTAACTCCGCAGTAGTAGTAAGTATGTAAGGAACGAGTAAATTACATATTGAATTTTGTTGTTGGGACAGTGTGTTGATGAGTTTGTTTCTGAAGGAAAAGAAATAATGGTAGTGTGATGTATTAGGCTTGAGTGGAGTATTGTTTTGGTTTGTGTGTGTTTTGAATTTGAGACAATCGGTTTACTTTGATTTTGAGTGAAGTTAATTTGAGGGTGTCTTGTCTGCCTGATTGTAGTAGTATATACTATCTCCCTGTACAAAAGGGTTCACAAAAGGTTTTTGTAAATGTGATGTAAATTTAGTATAGAGTACCCTTCAAGAAGGGAAGAATTTTAGAGGTATTGGGACAGGACAGGGGGGTGGGCATCAACATCAAAAATTCATGTGTCACAACTCACAAGTTGGGTAATAATTGATTCTGTGGTCTGTGGAGGGGGACCAATGCTCCAATGCTTGTCCCATACTCCATTGTATGGCTACATGCATATGAATAGAGAATGAACTTTAAATTAGTACCAATATTTTGTAAGGAAAAAAACAAGGCGACAGGAGCCAAAAGGACAACACGAAAATAAAATATTGTTATGGATACATCATTGATGGGTAAATTTTTTTCAGCAGCATTCATCACACAGTCTTGAGATATTGTTAGGACTTAGGAAAGCTGTAATTTTACTATCCATTACAATTTACAACCCACACAATGTGTATTAATAATGCAAGTGTAGTGTGGTACACAAAAATGTTGCATCATCAAAACCCTTCCAACTACGAGGACAGGGTTGGTTGAGAGTTGAGACAGGACAGATAATGAAGAAAAGTGGTCACCAACTCATTGGCTTTTTCTTAGGGTGAAGGAATAATTCCTGTACACATGATATAAAGTATAAACCCTGTACACTATTTGGCATCAATCAATGCAGTAGTTAAGGAAGAAAATATAAAATTAGTTGCCAAATGTGTTTAAAAATTGCATGACAACAAATTAAGCACCAGGGAGGATATTATTGTTGGTTTGGCCTATATATGGACCGTCGAATTGGCTGCATTCACCACAACACGTGATTTTGTAACCACAAGTCCACAACCACAACCCAATGCTTTTCTTTCTTCTTCTTCTTGCTTTATCCTCAGCCCAACTATGCTTTGCGGCTCACCACCTGGATAGCTCTGATGATGCCCTCAGCAGAGGCAGCTTCCCCAACAACTTCGTGTTTGGGACGGCCGCCTCTGCTTACCAGGTGGAAGGGATGGCCAGCAAGGATGGGCGCGGCCCCAGCATCTGGGATACTTTCATCAAGGAGCCTGGTCAGTGCTCACTCACTAATCACAATGTTTTAACTTTGTGATCTTCATTTCCATCTATGCACAGTAATCGGATTGAACAAGTAGTACTGCTACACTAGTGTTCTTCATGAGATTTGAACCTCATTTTTAACTAATGTATTATCTGCTTCTGAACAGGACGTGAGCCAAACAATGCCTCCGGGGAGGTGTCAGTGGACCAGTATAACAGATATAAAGTAAGTTTAATTCATGATCTTCTTTCCCATGGCCAGGGTAAGCAAAATATCCAAACAGAATCTCTTGTCAAGTTTTTCAGCTGTCATGTGAGGTCGGATTCAAATTTCTAGTTTTTTTTATGCCAAACAAGACTGTTGTATTTCATTGGTTTTAGATCACAGCACAGAATTATTACTGATGAACATATACACTATACGTCATTCAGGAGGACATTGATCTTATGGCAAAGCTCAATTTTGATGCCTATAGGTTTTCAATTTCCTGGCCAAGAATATTTCCAAGTAACCACCATACATACATCACCAACTTGTTTATGCTTAATTCTTGCATATTTCCAACTTTTTCATAGAATTAATCATTCATGCTGTGCTCGTTTGCGCAATTGGCAGATGGAACTGGAAAGGTCAATTGGAAGGGAGTTGCTTACTATAATAGACTAATCGATTACATGATCAAAAAAGGTGCACAAAGCAGCCATTGAATTGTAGCAACAAATGAGTAACATTACAAAGGATATAAATAGGCATAAGCATTCATATGACATTTGCAGGTATCACGCCGTTTCCTAATCTGAACCATTATGATCTTCCTCAAGCCCTTGAGGATAGGTACAAGGGGTGGCTGAGTCGTGAAGTTGTGTAAGTGCAGAACATTAATTATAAAACATAGATAACATTTGTGTAATCTCATCAGTGTCTCCATCGGGACAAGCTACCATTGTTCAATTCATTTGATTGAATTCAAACAGAAAGGACTTTGCTGATTATGCGGAGTTCTGTTTCAAGACATTTGGGGACAGAGCAAAGAACTGGCAGACATTCAACGAGCCAAGAGTGGTGGCTGCCCTTGGCTACGACAATGGCTTTTTTGCACCAGGAAGGTGCTCCAAAGCCTTTGGAAATTGCACCGAGGGGAATTCAGCCACGGAGCCCTACACCGTTGCTCATAATCTGATTTTGAGTCATGCCGCTGCTGTTCAGAGATACCGTGAGAAATATCAAGTAAAAACTCAAATATTTCGTTTTACATATTTCATCTATATATAGCAAGGTGCATGAGTAAGTAACATTGTAGGTGTTGAAACTTGCAGGAAAAACAGAAGGGGAGGATTGGGATTCTACTGGATTTTTCTTGGTATGAGCCTCTTACAAAATCCAAAGAAGACAACGACGCTGCGCAAAGAGCAAGAGATTTTCATCTCGGATGGTAACTAAATTAATCAGCCACATTGAACTTGAACTTACACATTTTCACCATACAGGAAAAACGCACAATCTTCAAATGAAATGCAGGTTTCTACATCCTTTAGTGTATGGAGAGTATCCAAAAACAATGCAAAACATTGTTGGAAAAAGGCTTCCAACGTTCACAAAAGATGAGGTGAAGATGGTGAAGGGATCCTTCGACTTTGTGGGATTAAACCAATACACGGCGTACTATATTTATGATGCGAAACAACCAAATCCAAAGGACTTAGGCTACCAGCAAGACTGGAACTGTGGATATGCCTGTGAGTAATTTAATTGAGCTCATGAGCCATGATACACGCTTTCTACTTGTAATAACTTATAATACTAGTGTCTGCCTGTTGACAATTCTTTTTTCCCTACAACTGGGGCAGTTGAACGAAATGGAGTGCCAATTGGACCAAGGGTAAGGATGCTAATCTGATTCCGGTCATCAATTGGTTACAAAGGCCTTGAGGTTTAATTTGTAATGTCTGTGCAGGCTAACTCGTACTGGCTTTACATCGTGCCATGGGGTCTATACAAAGCCGTAAACTACATAAAAGAAAATTACGGGAATCCTACTGTGATTCTGGCAGAGAATGGTATATGTGCAGCAATTAATTTGTTAGTCATTGGTCTTAATTGGAGTGAAACACCAATAACATGACTGCAACTGTATAATTTAATTTATACAGGGATGGATCAAGCAGGGAACCTCACAATCCCCGAGGTACTGCACGACACTCAAAGGATCGATTATTACAAGAGCTATATAGGTGAGCTGAAGAAGGCAATGGATGGTGGAGCTAATGTGATCGGGTACTTCCAGTGGACGTTTGTGGACAACTTCGAATGGAGACTGGGGTACACGTCGAGGTTTGGAATAGTGTATGTGGATTTCAAGACCCTGAAGAGGTACCCGAAGATGTCGGCTTCCTGGTTTCAGCACTTTCAACAAAGGAACAAGCATTCCTTTGAAAAAAAAACAGAGGAACAAGCATTAGGAATAAGGGGCAGAATCCCATGAGGGTGGCATATGTTTTAACTTTAGTATGGATTGTTGTTTGTGCATGTAATAATCAGTTGTGATCCTTCATGGAAGATTCTTCAAATGGATGATGTCATGATGGGCATTGGGCAGTGTCTGTGTCTGTGTGTATCCTCTCAACTTTCCAATGAACACATAATCCCTTGACTCTAGAGTATATACTACTTGGCATAACATCCCCAGTCTCCAGTCTCCAGTCTCCATCAAAACTTGCAGGGAAGTAGCAGAGGAATTTTTATGGAATGTTCATGGATTTTTGCCCAGTGAAAGGTGATGACGAGAGATCATTCATTTATAATTACAAAGAAATAAACTTTTTACAAAATCTTAATAAGTTGAGAAGAGAGGAATGATGTAATGTTTTACGGTGAAAAAGAGAAATATAGTATTTATAAATAGAAAGAGCGAGAAGATAAATATTTTATCAAAGGAAAAGGAAGAGTAGGTTGAATTATTTGATAAGGGTTATGAAACTATTTAGAAAGAGAGAAAAATGGAAAATGTGATGTGTGATGATAATTTAGTGGTGCTAGTCGTCGTCATAGTCGAGTCCACGTGGTACGGTCCAAGAAGGGAAGGATTTTAGAGGTATCCGGGCATAGCATAGAATTCACTAGTAATTGATTTTTGCAAGTTGGGTAGTGGTAATTGATTGTTGGATGGAGCAAAGACCAATCTCAATCACCAATGGACCACTGTGCACTGGGCACTGTTTGTATACCATGTAAATGTATATGTTGACTGCTGTGTTGTCTACCGACGAACAGTAGATTAGTACTTAGTAGTTAGTAGTAGTATGATGTAGAATGTAGCAAGGTAGG
This sequence comes from Ruellia speciosa, assembly GCA_001909325.1. Classification (NCBI taxonomy): domain Eukaryota; kingdom Viridiplantae; phylum Streptophyta; class Magnoliopsida; order Lamiales; family Acanthaceae; genus Ruellia; species Ruellia speciosa. The sequence goes on from MAYD01384044.1 coordinate 11,919, forward strand.
AGCAGTATGAGTAGTATGAGGAGGGCAGGGGATGGATTCCCATTCCCAATGTAAGGAATTCTAAATTAAGTAAGGATGTTGCTGTAACTTGTAGACATACATACGGAAGGAATGCGGTGATTCTTGGTATTTATCATTTTGTCTTAAAATAGAAATACAAATCCAAATAGAAATACAAATACTGACCATGCCAAATGCACCAAAAGGGAAGGGAAGACACAATTCCTACAATTCCTCACTAATTAACATCACCCTTTGTCTCTATTCAGATTTCAGATTTGTGAGTTGAGCTTTGCCATTTGCCATTTTGGTATTTGCCATTCTATCTCTAACAAACTTCAAATTAATTAATAGAGCTACACTTCAATCAATTCTCACTTCTTTCTTGCCCTTTTAACTGAAATTATCAAGAGTTGAGCTTCTAAAAAAAATATAAACAGACCCTTAAACATCAGGAGTATTTTTTAAGCTGATTTTAAAAAATATTACCTCCAATTTATTAATTAATAAATTTCAATTAAAATATATATACATATATTGATTCCCTATCCCGTGCAGACTAGTGTGGCATTAATCAAATTCACTGGGAAGACAAGAAAATGGAGAAACCTATTCCTATAAATAAAAATTGGGAAGACAGGACAGCATTTCGGACTTACAGTTACCAAAGCAATAAGGACATAAACAAACTAGGTACATTATTATTGTTGCATTAGAGGATTGGGGGGTTGGCCTCATGGCCTGGCGGTGGCCTATATATATAGATAGATGGTCATAAGCACTACAAGTGGTAGTTCACGCCAAATTGGCTGTGATCTCTGAATTGTGAATTGTGAAAGTGAAGATGGCCTCCATTCCCAATCCAAGCCTCGCTCTCTTCTTCATTTTTCTCCTTTCATCTTCGTCTACGCAATTATGCTTATGCTTTGCTGCTCACCAGGATACCTCTCCCTCTCAGCTGCCGGAAACTGCAGCCGCCGGCCAAGCCAACCTCAGCAGAGCCAGCTTTCCCAAGAATTTCGTGTTTGGGACGGCGGCCTCCGCCTACCAGGTGGAGGGCATGGCCAGCCAAGACGGCCGCGGACCCAGCATTTGGGATACTTTCATCAAGGAGCCCGGTAAGTCCTAACTGCTCCTATCAAATTCAATCCCTCACAACACCTATAGTCCTATACTCGCTCTGTCTCAACTCTCAACTCAATTCAAGGTAGAAACGAACTTTGACATCTAGCTAGTCATGGTTTTAATTTCTTACACTAATTTTCAACAGGACGTGAGCCCAATAATGCCTCCGGGGAGTTGTCGGTGGACCAATATCACAGATATAAAGTAAGTTTAAGTTTGTTGCTCTTTCCCAATTCCCATCGCTAAATCAAAAGTAATATCCAAACACAATCTCCAGCTGTCTGCTGTTATGTCTCATTCAAATTCCGACCGATATTTCTTCCAATCCATGACAAAGTTCTTGCAACTTTTTCTTTTCATAAAGTATGTCAATTGTCAAACAAGACTCTAGTATATGTTGGAACTTTTCCCTATGCAACTTGAAACAAACATTCCCATCATTCTGGTATGGCTAACTCAGTTCATAAATTCAATTATATAAAAAGAATTATTTATTCATCACAGCTTTTGGCCCACCACATAAGTTACTGATGAACATCTATTATGGCAAACCAGGAGGACCTTGATCTTATGGCAAAGATGAATTTTGATGCTTATAGGTTTTCAATTTCCTGGCCCAGAATATTTCCAAGTACACATCGCCAACTCCATATTACAGTTTTCAAACTTGGCATAAAAATAAAATTAATGATTTATCATGTCATGCTGGTTTCCACCATTGACAGATGGAACTGGAAAGGTGAATTGGAAGGGAGTTGCTTACTACAATAGACTAATTGATTACATGCTCAAGAAAGGTGACCAAATTAAACATCCCTTAGCTTCTTGCATAAGCTGCATTCATATGACATT
>MAYD01384220.1:0-12064 GCA_001909325.1 Ruellia speciosa
GATAGTGGATTAGGGTATTCATTGTGCCGAAACGGTTGTACATTGGATAACTCCATCACGTCCCTACTCACAACTCGTGTTTTGCTGTACGTGTCGGTCAAGGGTGATTCCAGTCGGCCGTACACAAGCACACTTACCTTGTCAACGGACTGTTGGTGGAGCCGCCGTTGAACAAGCTAGCGGTCATTGTTCACTCTATAAGCTTGGTAATTGTCTGCAGTGTTTCATGCTTTCAGTTTAAATTCAGATAACTGTCTGCAGTGTTGATGCTTTCAGTTTATAGTTATAAGTTGCTTGCCGTGTTGAGGCATTTCGAGTTTATTGCTGCATCGTTTTACTGCATAAAAGAGATTTGAAACCATTAAGTTGCATATAGGAGATGCACTTGATGTGTATCACGTTGCATACAGATTTTATGCATTCTTAAGTTACCGCGTGTATGTTCCGTACTTAGTCTTCGCGACTAACTATGCTTGATGCATACAGGTACCAGAGGTCAGGAGGACACACCTCCTGGACGCTAGACACGCGGGTAAGGCTATGCCTTATGGATTTTGGTGAGGATGAGTGAACATATGTTTTTAACTGTTTGAGTGCTCTGCATTTCAGTTATTATTGTATGTTCCGTACTCCTTTTCCTCCTTTTGATTTTGATTATTCGGCTTGTATTAAATGGCCGAGTCCCGGGCGTGGGACATTTTCTTTTGGGTACTTTGTAAACTCGTAGCTTGTAGCCTGTAATATTATAGGCCTTGTTTTGCATGTTTTGGGTGACTATCTGTTTCCAGTTTTAGCATGTTGAGCTGTGATCAGAGGGGACCAGTTTCCTGAAATCCAGCGTACTCTGATAGGATTAGAAAACAGTTAGCCTGAGCATCGAGCTTACTGAGGGTTAGGCTGTAGAACCCGAGGTAAGTTAGGTGTGGCGGTAACATTTCGTCCGGTTTCAGAATCGGGGTGTTACAGATTTGGCTACCTCTTGGTTTGTCCTTAATCCGCCTTCGTAATTGACTTCCAGAGCACTCCAAGCCTTGGTGTCAAATTTCAGAATGAATCTTCCCCACAAAACTCCAAATGATATGGTTTGGTATACTCTCCAGTTAGTCTGCCCGAATTGGGCCATAACAGGCCCATCCATATGGCCAGCAGTCCTGGAAGACCGTGCGAGGTGCGGTCAGGGAGCACCCGGAGTGGCGCTGTCCTGGGCGCGGCTTGCGGAGAGTGCACGGGGATCGTTGGGTCTAAAAGCTCGGTTCACAGCTTCTTTTCTTGCTTGTTGTCCTGCACACTTAGATATATATCTATTACGTGCAAAAGTTTGACAAAATAAATAATTTTCAAACTTAATCACAAAAATCCATGTCAAACACAAATATCATTTAAATGTGTGAAATGTCCCAAAATATGCATGGATTATGTTTCAAAACTAAACTTAAACATTGTGAAAAATGCATCGTTTTGACGAGGCATCAAATGGCTTCACATAACTTGAAGCAAAACCGTTCCAATGCATGTTCTCTACTTTCGTAGTTGCATTTCAATTCCAACCTCTACAGTCAACTTCAATTCCAACCTCCATTTGTAGTTAATTCTCAATCCTATACTATGGTAAGAACACAGTATCAAAAGGAGAGCCAAAATAATCAAATGAAAAGTATATAATTAGTATCTACAAACATGATTTTGGGATGCCTATACATGTTTCATCATATGAAATTATCGAAACAATTCCAATTCAATGTCAATTAAAACTATGTTGTTTCTTCAACAACCATACAAACACAATTGGTCTTGAATAAATATTGTACTATGGTATTTCTCCATCGTTAAATTATATAATATGGAATTAACAAAATGATTCTACATTTGTTACCTTCTTCTCTATAAAAACAACAAAACATTCACAACATTATCATCCAAAACAAAATGGAAAATTTTCAACCATCAATTTTGGTATTAAAAATCTACAAATAAGTCACTAGTTCAAGATAAACTCTAATCTTTGCAACAAAACGTTCACAAACCACCTTCCTGTCCTATTGTTCTCCAAGTTATAGAAAAGCTTGTTAGGATACTAAAAAACATGATTTGAAACCAAATCATGACTTTCCTTATAAACACATGAAGAATAAATGCATGAACAAGCACAAAAAAAAATGAGTAATACCTTTAAGTACACAACTTCTTCAATTGCACAAATCATCTATTTTCTCATACAAAAAATAAATTTTCGGTCTTTCTCTAATTTCAAATCAACTAAAGTATTTTCATCATCAAACATGGAATAACACATGTAAAATTATAAGAAGTTTACAATTAAAAGTCCACTAGCTTGTTTACATTTAATTACCATTAATTGTTACTCAAGTTATCAATTAGTCTGTTTCATACTTCCTCCGTTTTTTAAATTATTGGAACTTTGGAGGGTTTGACACTGTTCACATATTTCATTTTGACTATTATTAGTAGCTTATACTTAAGAAAAAAATGTCTTATTTTTCCTCGCATTTTAATTTGGAGGGTTTTATTTCTTGTTGTTAATCTGTCGGTGAAGGAGGAAATCTTTCATAAGGAGAATTATTTTGAAAACAAATATAATTTTCTAATATCTTATTATACAAGAAGACACTAAGCACGGCCTTAACCTCCAAATCTACATTCAGTGAACTAGCTAGTTCCAAACTTAACCAAGTATACTGAAATTTGTTTGTCATCATCATTCTCACCACCATGCCCTTCAAGATAGATCTTAAGTCTTCATTTGTAGCAGAGGATATATAATCAATAAATTTATGTTCAATTAACTTATCTATATGAGTCTAATTTTCTAATCTTCACATTATAATTAGCAATGATTTTTTCCAAGTAGATGATATATAACCAATGAGTGAATAGTGCTATACATAATTTAAAAAGAAATTGAAAATCCAAAGAGTCATTCCAAGCATTAGAACCATTTTTCATCGCTGAACAAGGTTACCCAGAATTTGTCTACAAGAGCTTTATATTATAGTTTCATTAAAAATGACTAATTTTGTGTTATGTTTGACAATCACTCAGGAAAAATATTTATTAATTTAGTCTCCCTCTTAGCAGTGAGTACAATTGTTTCATTATTATATTCACAAAATAGCAATACATTTTATGCACTTTTTTATTTAATTAACAGAGCCTGTAAACAACTACAACGGATAATTAAATTAAATTTCAATTTTCAGATTTACCATATCCAAAAGGCAAAAAATGAAGGCAGTTTATCAATAAAATAAAGCGAACTCTCAAACAAATTACAGGACAGGAAGAAAATCGAAATTTTCAGTTAGATTCTTTCTTGTAATGATTGCAGAAATTTGTAGATAAAAACAATGAACACAATGGGTGGAAAATAACTACACTACCTTCAGATGGGTTGCCGAGGACGATTGTTGTTGAAGTCGGAAGATATGTTGCCGCATCCAAACCCTTCCTGGGCTCTCCATTTCTTGATTAATTGTTTTGTTTTGCTATAGGTATGACTGAACGATGGCTTGTGGGGGAAGAAGATATGTGACCCTTTTGGGTCATTTCACTACATAAGAGAATAATTTGATTTTTTTTTTTTTTTTTTTTTTTTTTTTCAAGAATAATTTGATTTGTTAATGATGGTAAAGTGTAAACTTCAACACTTTCGTTCAAGTAGGGAGTTATAAAAAAAATTTTATAGTCATAAGGAGTTGACTAATATTTTACTTTGATGTGGGGAGTATTTGTGGGCTTCCCCCTATATATAATCAAAGTTCCAACAATCACTTTCAGAATTTAAATAATGCCCAACACTGTCAGACAACTACAGCCCCTTTCACTCACAAATTCCATTGGAAATAATGTTTTTTAACCCATTAGGCCATTACCATATGCTACATGGCAAGAAGGACCTACCAAGTATCACCCATCAAAAACGCCCTGTTGCTCTTAACAAAACATTAAAGCCTAAATTAATCAAATAGGAATACATCCTTCCTCGTACTCATAGGATCATAGCACATAAGATTTCTTTCTGGCAAAACAAATAATTGGGAAAGCAATCCCACCAACACAAAATTGCAGAACCTGTAGATCAAGGCCAACCTCATATATTTATTAATAATGACTACAACAATAAACAATGTAACTCTTTGCTGCTTCTCTACAACATAAATAACCAATCACATAAATAAAACACTTCATAGAAATGTATTGCACGGGGAATAAAAACAACAAAAACCCACAAGGAAAAGCCTATGTAAGATTCATATATAACCCCATTTATTAGTAGCCCAGGACTGCATTGCAATAGTCAGTCTCAGACTCTCAGTCCTATACTGTTTCCCAAAACTCTTCCAAGGAGCCAACCCTGGTTAAAATCAATTCCATCACATAATCTTTCCATCAATCCCCCACTGTACATTAGGACATGTATCCCAGAAATGCCTGCTTCTGCTGCTGCTCAATCAGTTTTCTGCATATCTTCCATCAGGGAGCTCGACTACCCTTCACCGATGTCCGGTTCACTGGTTAGTCAGCTGCTTTCCTCCTTGAGAACAATTATCAAATCTCTGTAGAATTCTTGCAAGATTCACTGTCGGGTGAAGCTATAATAGGTTTTATGATATGGATATATGATATCCTCCTTGTCCCTATGTAATAGTGTTTACTGTTAGATTTTTGCCGAGTGTGCCTCAGCGAGTGAGGAGTTTAGATCCTCCCGAGACTGTGATCGTCTGCTCTGAAGTCGCATTTGGCTTCGGTTGGGGGTCCACAGTGAGGCGAGGGTACTGTTGTCGAATTGCAGCTGCCCTAGGTTGCCTGAAGAGTAACTGTGTGCCACGCCACTAGATGAAGAATGTAAGGATGAATCGGTGAACTGGATGGCACCACCGCCGAAACCAGGGCCAGCATTGAACGGGTTTTTCCGAGCAGTCACCACTGTTGGGCTCAAGGGCATCTTAGCCCTTCCATCCCCTAAGAATTTCACACAAGCAGATTTCAATTTCAAGTTCGATTCACATGGCCAGGACAAATACTTGGATGATGACGATGAAAATAAAATGTCTACAAATGGTAGAAACAAAGGGGCTTTACCTGTATTGATAGGACTCCAGCGCTGGAACCGGAAAGGAGCTGGAAGACTGAGACCCGATCCAGATGATACGCTACTATGCCTGAACACTGGTAGATATGATCTACGCAAGAATTTTCGAATCCACCCTTTGCTCACGCAGGAGACCGCACAAAGTAGGATAAACAGCGAGGCAAACAAAATGGCGAAAACAATAAATGGATTAACCTTCACTTGGAATATACCGTAGCTGTGAAGTTGTTCATTGTATGGATATGCTTTTCCAGCTTCATATAAAGCAACCCCAAGCGTCCAAGTAATGCTACCAGAACCAATAGTTACATGGCTATCTCCAATGTGCAATCCTTCTCTTAAAAGGAGCACAAGGTATGGAGCCCTGAAGCAATATTGCTCAATAAAAGGCTGAGGAGCAACACTTTTTCTTGCAGCATCCCAATCCATTTTACAAAATTCACGTCCCTTGTCTAATACCTCATCTAGAGCTGCATTGGGGGTCAAGTTAAAAAATCGGTACACCACGTAGAAGCCAGACATAGCAAAGAACTGCCCGTGCGGACGAGGTAGATTTTCTGGAAGTGCACATGGATGCAGCTTGCAATCAATTCCGGGGATATGATTAGACCATTCAGACAAATTAACAGAAACTCTGGCAAGTCCACTGCATTCTTCCCAGTTTGGAACTCCAATGAGCTGTACTGGAACTCCAACCTTCCCTTCCTTGCCCGATTCTCTCACTCCAACAGGAGAAGTTCCATCTTCTAGCTGAATGGAAGTACAATGTGAGCATGAGTATTGCTCCTTATATCCGGACTGCAAACAAGGATGACTAATTTCGATTTTTCCACTGGCCAGATCTGCACTATTGATCCCAGGAAGGCTCTTGAGAAGACGAGCAACAGATTTGTCAAATGCATCATTCAGACCATACCCAGCTAATGAATAAGCGCTGAGATGATGGTTCACAGGGCCAATGCTTAGCTTTAAACTCGTTTCAACGTCACCACTTTGTTCATCTTCAAAGGTAACCTGCAGCGACGAGCCACCCAAATCAAGTGCACCATATGTTTCACGTTTAGGAAAGGAACCCAAAATTCCATTGTGATAATTTAAAGCTATCCATCCATAATAAGCTTCCTCCATGCCACTGATAATTTTGATCCATTCCTTTTCACAGAGAAATGGCGAATTCTTCAAAATTGAGTAAGCATTATCAAGAAGCCATCCAGAATCTGACTCTGGTAGCCTACGAACTCCAGCTGTAGCATAAAGAAAGAGAGAGGTGGTTTTATGGGACTCAGTTGGAATTTGTTTCTGTGCCCATCGAACAAGAGGATTTATTGCTCTTCTCAGACCTGAAATATTATGCACCAATTTGTCAAACCCGGGTTCAGTTTCCATTCTGGAGTAAGCCCGCCCAGTCTGGGAACCAGGTTTCATTTGAAAACCTTCAGGTAACGATTTCAATAAAATCGGAAGATTGTACGCTTGGTTGTGATTCACAGATGCTTGGTAAACATAAACACGGGTTCCAGTGCTACCACAGTCAATGACAACATAGAACTTGGAGAATTCCCTAGACCAGTTTGAGAAAAGAATCCGAACTGCAAATGAAAGACAAGCAATCAACAATAAACCAAGGAGGACACAGCCAACCCTCATCCACTTCTTCCGTTTGGACGAAGTTCCTTGTGGTACTTTCTCCTTGGAAAAACTTGATAGGCCATTTTCTTTCTGCAAGAGATATGGAGGTACTGCTCCAGTGCTAGGATTGCCTCCTTCTACATCGAGTTGGTTATAAGTAGATAAATCTTGAAGGGAGGAAGAGAGTCTTATATGACTCTTCTTGGGGCTAGAGAAATGATAACCATGAGGAGAATTAGTATGCATAGGCGGCAGCCCAGGAGACATGTGTGATGGAGCAGAAGTTTTTTGGCCAGAATTATGAGCAAAAGAAAAAACTTCTCCAAGTTTACTGAAAACCATGTCTTCAGAAACTATACGACTCGATATTGCTTCTGGAAAATGCTATAATTATACAGAAGATTACGTGCAATCACTTCTGTTGTTTGAGGCAAAGAACTAGTTGACTCCTGCAAAATCTACAAAATGAAGAAATAAGACACAAAGCAGCACAAAAAAAACTGCAACTTTATAGAGAATATGTAACAGCATAAAAAAAGACACTGCACCAGTAAGGTGCATTCTTATTTCTTAATAGAGCTGAGCATCACAAACATCTTCACAAGAGAGAGTGAAAACAGATTCAACTATCATGGAATAATGCTCAATTACAGACAAGAAGTCAGGATCACAGACAAGAAGTAAATACTGCTATACAGAGTTGTACATGGAAGCATATCCAAAAGATGCAATTAGCTCATATATCTAGAGAAATCAAACTGACACTAAATAATTTTTGTTCCACTACTTTCCATGAATAAAAGGAAAAGGCGCAATTTTAAACAATGTTCCAATGGAAGACAATATATAAATGAAACCCAAATCTCTTTTCTATATGAGTGTCAAGCAAAACTTCATTTTAATAGATATCCTAAATCAGATGAAAGCCTAAATGTCAGGAAAAAATCATGATGGACAAAAATGGGGACCTCTCTTGATGAATCTAAGCATGTGAGCTTCGCTCCCACCAGCCCCATATAGATCGCATCAATAAGAAATATAAACTTTGAATCGATCACACTATATAATTCAATTCGTTCAATGCATAGGCACATTTAACCCATAATATTTGAAACAGGCTTCACGGATCTTCCACCTCACCAATAATCTTATGTGCTTAAATTCTAATAAGGTGTATCAGGATGTCAACCATGCCTTTTGCATATGGGACCAGTAATTTGTCCTATCAATAATTTAAGGAGATTGAACATGAAAATAATAAAAGGGACCGCCTAAGCACTAACACATCAATCAAAAATTTAGAATGCTGACACCCACCAACACTAGCTCTCTCAATCCTATCCACCTTGCTAAATCTACCAAGAAACCTTTTCCGGACCTTCATTATCATTTGGATGACTTTCAACACCACCAAAGAGCATGAAATCCGTACCGCCAACGCCATCGCCATATGGGTGGAGGGGTTCATACACACAAATCATCCATCCTAACTGAGCCAACATGTGTGAGGATAAAACTGTACCACTTACAAATTCCACCACACACCCTAATCCTAGACTTCACCGATCTCACTCACACAAACCATATCAAGATACCATCCTCAGTACAAAATTGCATTCTAATTTCCTCGTGTGTAAAAACAGCAATTACATCAAATTCCAAACGACATAGCAAACAAATCAACCATTGCTCCTAACAATCAATTCAAAACGCATCACTAACTGCAGCAGTTTCTTCCTCTTTCATCTTTTGAAAAAATCAATCTAAGATCCCCAAACAGTCAGTCAAATTGACCACCATGAACAAATTCAAGATCACAGATCTTTGTAAGGTATCCTCAACACGCCACACCACAGTAATGCAAACAAATTTAGAAAACCCAGCACAAGAATCAAAGAGAAACAAACACTTGAAGGGAAGACCTTTTCTTTCTTACCATCAATCAGATCATAGCAAAATTCAAACAACGTGATTCCCCTCCGCAAAACGCAGATCCACATTGGGGAAATGGAGAAGGTTGGGTTGTCATAGGGAAAAAGCAGTAGAATGAAGGGCAGCGTGTGGGTGTTGAATCTCACACTCTCATCGCCATTCGCGGCTCCAGGGGTTGGGTTTCTTGTGCACTCACCAATGGGGGTAAAGAGAGGTTTCAACCTTCCAAGCTTTCAGTTTTTACACCAAGTCAGTTAAAAAGCCTTCTGGTTTTGTTTTTTCGAATTATAATAAAATAATGGGGGGCAATTTCTGTTGACTCCATTTGGGGTCAAATTGCTGCGTTTGTGCAGCGTCCCACGCGTTTCGTATCTCAAAAACAAAGTTTCTAAAAAAATTTATTCATTGTAATTGTTGAAAAATTATTTAAAAAAATACATTTTATAACAATTTTCTTAAAATTTTCAATCATTATACTTTTTTATATTTTCTTTTTTCTTATATTTTCATTTCATTTACGTCGTCTTTCTCTTTATAACTTTAGTTGCATAAAATATTATAATATAATTATTGATGTAATTGTGTATAAAATTAATACGTATAAGATTGTCAACATCCAAAATGTAAGAATAGCCGTGACTGTCACGAGTCACTGCCATAACATAGAACCGATAGGTGAATCGGCCAAGAGATTGGTACGAAGGGCCGCGGATCGGCCTAAATGGGATAGGAATGTCGTTGAAGCACAGCTAGGGTCCACAATGACCCCACGACAAGGGTTGGGCCGAACACCAGTTTGACCGAAATGATAGAAAGGAAGGCCACTAGACTTACGGCTGGGAAAGAAGCCAAACAACAGACCTTGCCCAAAGGCGGATGGGCCGGATGATAAGGCTGAAGATCAAGAGTTGCTTGGTGACATTGTGTAAGCAGTTACCACGTCTCACCCCACGACCTCCATGTAACTCCTGTACAATAGAAAGGGCCTTCAAGGGCCATTAGTGATAGTGTTAGTAGAAGCCCTTGGTGGGTAGTTTTGTAGCTTATAACGGTTAGGACATACTTGTATTTATACCTCATTTTGCAATAGAAAACAAGTCGCTAATCAGACCATCCAAAGTACTTATCTTTTTATCTTTACTGTTTTTTTTACAATGTTTTCCTATGAGTAGTTTAACGTAGTGAATCATAGATTCGAGGTTCTATTTTTCCTCCGACAAGGCGGCTGTTGATATCTGGGGTTCGAGTCAACAAATTGGTTTCGTTGCCGGGAAACAACTTACCGCTGACTGACAAGCGTTGTCATTTGTTTTGTTATACCGCTGTGGATAATTTTATCACCCTGCGCTCAGGCAAAAGAATATCAAAGTTGTCTAACTTTCCAGAGATGTCAACTCAGGATGACAACCAAGGTATTGAGACCACCGGTGCACCTCTCACGCCGACCCACAGTCCATTGACAACTCGTGAAGCAGGGACGGGGAGTTCTCGCTTCCTCCTCCTCTTCCGGGAGCTACGAGCGACCTTACTAATATGACCAACACGTATGCAATTGAATCTTTCTATCGAGGTTTGACACCCCAATACGTGTTTGGTTAATGGACTTCCTTTTCTGAGACAATGGGTGCATATTTGCAGCAGCAAATAGTGCCCGCACCGAGTGGAAGCCGATTTACAACTGGAACTGACGTGCCTCCCCAAGGGGTGCCAATGGTTCCCAACAACGCTGCGAACAGCGACATTTACCAGTTGCCTATGTGTAACGCCCCGATTTCCATAAACCGGCCACGTCACCGCCACATCTAACTTACTATGGAATCTAACCCTCATCCCACAGTAAGCTCAATGCTCAGGCTCTTAATTATCTCGTCCTATCAGAGTACGTTGGATTTCAGGAAACAAGGTCACTCTGATTGCAACTAATCCTACTCGGGATAAAACAAAACACGAAAAGCAATAATCATAAATTAAACAAACATTATTACAAACCAGAGTGTCAAAAGAGAGATGTCCCACACCGAGACTCGGCCACTTAATACAAGCCGATTACAAAATAAATTACATAAGTTTAAAAAGAGAAAAGCTTGATCAACTCCTACAACCAAAAACAAAGTTAGCACGATTCACAAATAACAAAGTTCTCTCGTCCTCACAAAACCATCAGGTGATAACCCAATCCCCTAAATCAATTGGCCGGAGGTACGTCCTCACGGCTGTCAGCCCCACCTGAGATGCGAAACAGAGCATCATTAATCGTGAGACTAAGTATGGAAAGCATACACAACAATAAGTTATGCAAACCAACACGCCATGAGACACCAAGGACAATATATCCATAAATATTAGCCCTGAGTCTATTGAAAAGTATGCAACAGGCATGAGTTGAAACCAATGCTATGCATTGCACAAGTTTGAAAGTGCAAAGCGATGAGCAGTTTAAAGTTATGCTCTTAAAATCATGCACAAGCAACACCCGGATCTCCCGTGCGTAGGAGTTAAGGTGCTATACGTATCTTTACTTAGAACTGCTAGTAAGCCTCTATACGTATAGTTAATGCTGGCCTCGCAAACTGTCAATCTGTGGTACAACTCAGGATGTCATCATATCGCGCGCCCAACTGGCGACAGCTCAGACAACCCCCACTTAGCGTGCTTCACAAATCCGAAAAACTAGGTACTCACAAAGTGGATTAAAATAAATTCCATCTCAGTGAACCAAAGTTCAGTGTAGATGGATTCACTCAATCAAACAACAGAACAGTGGCAGCATCAATAGAGAAGAGAGGGAACTACCTTATCAATAGTTCTCACCCCTCAAATCAAGTAAGGGGGACAGATTAGTCCGCTTGGTGCTCCCGAGACGGCTGCTTGCCCTTACCTCTACTATTCTCAAATTACCCGCAAACCTCATGTAAGGGGAGCTACCCCCGATGAGTAGAACAGGGTAACTAAGGAAATAAATTCCCTAATGCAATTTGGCTTAAGGGGATCAGTACAAAAGCAATCCGATGTTATCCACTCATAATTTCACTTTATGTATTTACGTCTTTTAATGCGATGCATTAATTGTAATTTAATCGTCATTAATTACTCTTGGTATTTGCCAAGTCCAACGCGATGCAAGGATATGAAAATCACTTGATCGTTAATTGGTAGGCTTAGTGTTTTGCATGCAATACCAGATTCAGATAAAAATTTTGAATGCATATGCCATGCAAAGCACATAAGTCACACAGATAAATCAATCAACGGTTTAGCAAATAAATAAGCAAGGAATTTAATATAATATAAATAAATTCCCACAATAATTTAAATACCAAGTTTAAAGGTAGAACAAGAGTAAATCACATTATAAAATAATTCATGTCATGCATTTAATTTAAATTTACTCGA
>MAYD01385075.1:0-11726 GCA_001909325.1 Ruellia speciosa
ACAAATAATGAATTAAAAACGGATAGAGCGCTAAAAACACATTTTATGCATATGTACAACAACAATAATAATTATTAATTATTATTATTATTATCATTATCATTTTAAAAGAGGCTTATGTGTATAAAAAAATATTATTTATATCTATAATATTTGTTAAATTTTTATTATTGTGCACAGGTGTGCCTATAATACCAGTAACAAATAAATTGTGACAATATTTTAGATAAGTATTTTTATTTTTTTAGAGATATGATTTTTTTTTAACAAATGCCTTTTTTTTCTTATGATATATTTCAATAATAATGTGGTAAAAATTAAAATAAATGTGATACATTTAATTTGTAAACCTTGAATAATTTTGTTGCATGGAACGCATTGGATATTTAATGCAGTGAAATTTGGATAGATTAAACAGTTTTTTTTTTTTTGGGTAGATTAAAGATATTACAGAATACTATTAAGGTATGAATGGAAATAAATTAGATGAATTACAGTAGATATAAGATGAATGGATAGACATGATATCATGATATTAGGTTTGTATTTTATCCTAATTTATACTGCTTATCAATAATATATAGTTGATTGTAATGAAATATCACTTTCCTTTTATAGCTTAAAAGAAGAGGATAGACTTTATCCATCACAATTTGCAGTTTTTGACATGATAATTTAAAATAAAATTAAAGTACATCAATAATTTCAATATAATCCAAATTCGTTCTTCACATTAATTTCTCCAAACTAACAGCCCAACTTCAATTTTTTTTCTTCTGTTTGAAAAAAAGGGGGTAAAATTATGAATGTGTTGAAGGACGACTTGGCGTCCATGGCGACATATCCATGGGATAGCTTCCTAACACTCTGAGAAACGAGGTAAATTCCTGAATCTCTGCCAAAGCATTCTGAGCCCTCGATTCCGCCATCGACGCCTCAAAATCCACGTAGAACAAATACTCAAAATGCTTCGCCGTCCCTCCATTACTATCCGCGTCGTCCACCACTCTGATCGGACGATTGCGGTGCGGCCGGGACTCGATCTTTGTCAGGCTGATATTCCGGAAGGCAAACGCCGACAACACCTTGAAGAGCACACCCGTGCTCCCCTCCTGGCTGAAGAATACAATGCTCGTTTTGAATGGCCGATCCGTCAGCGGCACGATCGGCTCCCTCGCCAGCATCACAAACCGTGTCATGTTATTCGAGTCGTCCTGGATCCCGTCGGCCAGGATATTCAACCCGTAGAGCTCCGCTGCCCGCGAAGAGGCGATCGCGGCTGTGTCGCGGAGTCTTTTCGCCGCAATGAGCTCGGCGGCACCGGCGGTGTCCTCCACGGCCTCGCGGGCAAGGTCCGTCGAGATTCGGTTGAGCGTGTCCTCACACTGGGAAAGCGCCTGGGGATGGCTAATGACGCGGTGGAGCTCGTCCTTGTGGACGCCGGGGAGCGCCAAGAGGCAGTGGTGGACGGGAAGGTGGACTTCGCCAACGATGTGAAGGCGGTGGCGGAGGAGGAGGTCGTAATTGCGGTGAATGGATCCACCTAATGAGTTCTCGACGGGCAGGACGGCTCTGTCGGAGACCCACAGCTCCACCGCCTGGAACGCCACTTCGAATTGGTCACAGGGGATGGCTTCGCAGCCAGGGTAGGCCCTGGCGGCGGCGGACTCGCTGTACGCTCCGGAAACGCCCTGGTAAGCAACGCGGATTTTTGATCCGTGCGTGGGCGCCGGAGATAGGTCGGCGGCGCTGAGAGTGTTGTTCTGGAGCGGCGCCGGGAGGAGGTCGAGCTCGAGATCGTCGTTGGCGGCGGAGCGGTGTAAAGCGATTGATCGGGCGGAGAGAATAGCGCCGGCTGTCTTCCAGTCGTGGCAGGTGGTGGCATGGTCGCCGGCAAGGGTAGAATTATAAAAAGGGGAAGCGCAGATTATAGTAAGCCGATTGGGCAAATGGAAAGTCCGGTTAAAGATTGGAATCCGACCCGGAATAGAAGGCGGGGCCCGGGGATTGGTATTACCAATAATCCGGGCGGTGGAAGGAAGGGTGGAGGATTGCATATTGAGTATTATTGCCTAGTGTTGTTAGAGACTAAAAAGTGTTGTAAGAAAACAGGGGAAGAGGGGATTTTATAGGAAAGGGGGACAGACTGAAATTAATGCCAATGACTTACTTAGACTAAAATGGGATGAAGGGAAAATGTGAAGGAACAGAGTGTGCAACAACTTTGGTCAATCTCACACCTACCTCTTCCTTTCAATTTTTTTTTTGGCTAGCATTGTTAAGATAGGTGGTGGGAGCTCATGCCACACAAATTACAAAGGGAGAAAACAAAGAGAGGGATAAGGGTCGGTGGGGATTCGAACCCCCAACCGAAAGTTGAAGACTTAGCCATCAGGCTAAGCCCCAATCCCCACCTCTTCCTTTCAGTTACTTTAATTAATTAATTAATTCTTCTTCTTTCTTCTTTTCTCTCCCTTCTCTCCCATCCTATAAATATGGTTTGATAAAAAAAATAATTTTTATATATAATTATTATTTTACAAATTTTAATGTATTTTTTTAGGGAAAAGTTATATTTAAATCTCATATTCTTAAAATAATTAATGTTAACTCCCTATAATTTTTTTTAAGTTAACTCCCTAATTACTCTATTTCTTTTTAAATTCTCTTAATAAGTGCATTATAAGATCGTGAAATATGTATTTAATATAATTAAAATAATTAAATATACTAAAACCTTACATTAAATAACTCAATCCTAAAACACTTGTTACAAAAAATACATTGATAATAAAGATCAAATTTTAATTAAGGATTTATCTCTAATAAATTTTAATACAGGAATTGATTGCTAAAACAGTTTGTAAAATGAAGATTAATTCTAATTTTTCATTTTTTAATGTTTAATACTCCCTCCCGTTTATTATCTAGTTCCTTTTAGAATATATTGCGGCTTTTAAAAAAATTAAAATTATCTATATTACTCAAAAAGTTAAAATTATCTATGTTACTCCTATATAAGTATAATATTTATTTATCGTTTACATGCTAACACATATTTAGGTGTTATAATAAAGATTAGATTGGAAAAAATAATTAAAAACATATTAAAAAGACTTAATTTTGAAAATAATCATATATTCTAAATAGACTTATATACTAAAAAGAAAGAACGAGTAATTATTATTAGTATTTTATTATGAATAAATAAAAAAGTGATTATTTTATGGATATATTTTATTAATTTTATAAATTACATAAATGTGCATGACCATTTCTAAAATCACAAATATGATTATTTGTGAAAGAACGTGTTATTTATTGATAAAAAAAATATTATTGATTATAAACACATCATAAAGTAAACTTTCTTTAATAATTAAAGATATTTGCCTATTAAATTATCAAATTTTTCATGGCCACATATTTATTTTCCTTTTTTGTTTACTCCTTATGACTACGGCTTTGTTCGATAACAGCTTTAGTGATTAGAGTTTAAAATTAGTATAAGAGGTTAGTTTTTAAAAATTAAAAGGTCTTCCTCCTCAACTTCTTATTTTTTAGCACTTAGAAGAAAATTTCAACATTTGACTTTTAGTTTTTTGTTCGTATATCAAACAGACTTTTTGTATTTTTAACTTTTTGAGAAACTTTTAGCATTTCAACTACGGTTACCAAACCGAGCCATATGTAGTACGATACCTTTTTTTTTTTCATAAATGATGGTAATATCTACAATAGCTATTAATAAACTGCCAAAATCACACAAATTATGACAAATAATACTCCTTTTTTTAATTGTTACAAAAAAGTAGTGTAATTTATTAAAAAATTAAATAATGTATAATAAGGGGGATTGAGGCTTAGCCTGAAGGCTAAATCTTCAACTTTCAACCTTAGGGTTGGGGGTTCGAATCCTCACCGGCCCTTATCCCTCCCTTTTATTTCCCCCTTTGTAATTTGTGTAGCATGTGCTCCCATCACCTATCTTAACAATGATGTACCAAAAAAAAATGTATAATAAGGATAGTTTGAATTAAAAATAAATCTAGATAACTATAAAGCATAAATATTTGGGAATATAATTTATATCTTTAAACTCTAATCTCTATGGGGATTAAATATGAATTTGATTTTTACTGTGTATTTAAATTATATATTATTTTTTAAATATTTAATTAATTCAAAAGAATTTTTAAACGACAAACTAATCTACACATCAACAAAAAAATAAAATAAAATTGACTCTTCGAAGATTTGAGAATTGAAATTAAGTTAGCATAAGGTTTTCTTCTTAGATGATTGTGTCGTCCCCTTTTTGTTCCAAGTTTTCTTTGGTGTTTGGATATTTGCTCTGGTGTGAGCGTCTTCTTTTGGTCTCTTTTGCCTTTACGCTTAAAATCTTGATCAAATCTTTCATGTGAATCATCATTATCCTTTTCATTGACTCCCCTGTGTAGCGCAATGATGCTAATGATCCAACGATCTGTATCGATGGATGAATCAGGAGAATGCTCAATGTCGTCGAATTAAAATCTTCTGGCAAATGGAATAGTTCGGCATCATTCTAATTTCCACTCAAAGATATTTCTTGCCGTACTACTGTTGATGATGTTCTTGAAAACTAGAAATTGATTTGTCTCTTTGTTGGGATATTTAAGTTTTGGATTTTAAAGTACGGGCTGGAGTTGGACCAATTTAAGTTTGTGGGGTTGGTTGAATCTATGGAAAATATGAGGGATTCTTGTTAATTTATATTCGAGCTTTGATGGGATTCTCCGAGGTAACCATAGATTTTTGTTGGATGGTGTATGGGTTCCATGCGCTCTAAAGATTTACGAGGAATAACTTTTGGCCATTTTCATGCATTTTAGAATTTTACTATGTTAATTGGTGTATAGGTTCTATGCACCTTTATACATTTTCATGCGTTTTAGCATTTTGTGTTTAGAGATTTTTTGCATTGTAAATGTGTATTGATACACATGGCTTTGTCTAGACTATAAGTTGGAACTTGTTGTGACTTACTTCAGGACTATGATGTTTGTAATTGTATATCGCTTAACTACGTAAGAGTTGATCTCATATTCGGGTATCTAAGTAGCTTGAATATTAAAAAACATAATAAAAAATTAATATTAAATATTAATTATATGAATTTGAATTTTAAATTAAATCTTTTTTGCAAATTGAAGATTTTGGTAGGGAGTGGGGCTTATCCAACTTGTTTGAACACTCGGTCTTCAAATCTTAAGGTTGGGGTTAATCTCTACTTATTTGTGATTTATTTCATTTATAATTTGTAATGTTTACACCACTTTTAAGGAATTATATATCCCAAAACAATGGAAGATTTTGCCAATTTGTTCCAACCTTTCAAACAATGGGTTAATGTTTAAACTCAACATGGATTTATTATATCTTTGTTAGATTTCAGAATCATCATTGGATTTATGGAAAGAGATTATTTTTCATAAGTTGGGCATGAGAGTTAGGAGTGATAGTGAAATAAACCACTAAGATTCGCCTTGTTGAGTAATTCGTTGAAGTGCTCGATTTGAACTCGTTAGATGGAGCATAAGTTGAGTATCAAGCATTTCGAAAAATTAATTGATCGAATTTTGAGCATTAATTTATTTACTCGAAAACTCGTCGAGCAGCTTGATAATTAAATATATTTTATATTAGCAGTTATACATATTTATATAGTATTAAATTGAAAATTACTTAATAAAAAAAATAATCTATTGATATTTTTCATTACCTAATTCCTTAAGTGGCCACATTTTATTACATAATCATTATTTGTTTCACGTATAATTAATATTATTCGCAATTTTAAAGATTAATCAACATTAATATTACTCAAAGTTTAATTTACTCATATTGTTTCCAATTCTATAATAACTATCTCAATGTTATCGTCAATTAATAATAGTTACATTTTTACCAAAGAACCCTCTACTATGATGTTTTCATATCCTGAGTAATCGAATGCTCCTATTGATTCCAATGGTAGCTCAAATCCTGAACATATAACATTTTGAACTTTGTATTGTTGTCATATTATAACTTATGAACTATTTGATAGTTTGCATGTCGAGCAATACCACATTGAATACCAAAACTCTTTCTCATGATTTTTAACGGACTTCGTACCTAAGCTTGAATCCAAAACCTTCATCAAATTTAAATAAGTCCGTATGAGTTAATCTACGTCCCAATGAGTTATAATTATGCAAAGTTGATTTCACTTTCTTAAATTTGTGAATAAATGGTGGTATAAGTCGATAATGAAGCTAAGCTGTTGCTATCTAGTTGCTATATATTCAATGAAAACTATTAGTATTATATTATTTTTAGTTAAATTAATAAATTATAATCAATTCAGAAACCCTTATCATTGATCCTTTTATTACTCGTTTTGTTTTGTTTTTTGTTTTTTTCCTTCTTTTTTTAACACTGCGATAATTGACCAGTTTATAATTAAACCTAGAAGGTTGAATTGGATCAGTCAAACTGAATCGACTCCCACCTTGTCTAAATAACTAATCCAAACCGAAAGAAAAGAGACCTTGTGTCTATAGTGTCCATGTCTAGTTACACAATTCACTCTTACTTTGGTCGTTGTTATAATACTTCTTTTGTTTCCCTATAGTATCTCATTCTCTTTTTTGATGATTTTTACTTTTTTTAACATTAAAGAAAATATATACTTTTACGTTCCTCTCACTAATAAAAAATTTATTTTCTCTTTTTTTCTTACGTATTGTATGATCACCCATGAGTAACCATCGTGCATTGAAAGAAGTAGGTAGTAAAATGTGTAAGAACATGCTCTCAGTGTTGAATAGTCACATTAATTAGAATGAAAAATAATAAAATTAGAAGATTGATGTGAAATCAAAGTCAAGTCAAATGGTTAATTGGTTCTGTTTCCACATGAAAGTCCCCTACAGTTTTCCAGGAAAATGTAAACCTATTTCAACTGAAAATGCAAGCAGTCATCTTCCTCCTTGCTCGGGTCATTGTATATGCTTTCGAGTCCACTTTGCACGAAATTATTATTTAAAAGTTCCGCACAAAAAAATTAAAAAATAAATACAAATAGTTGTAAGCCTTAGGTGGCCAACTGAAAACATTACTGCCGTACTAACACACCTAAATTAGTGACCAATTAGTCTGGTTTATTGTTTAAAATTGAGTAAATTAAAACAACTAAACACATAAGAATTTTTAGAATTAATTATATTTTTCAAACCATAGAAACAATAAACCACATAAGCATAATATTAATAACTAATATCTCATAATCATGCTCATCAAGCCATCGTATCATAATATCCATGTCAAAGGTGCCCTCACAGTTATATCACAATAAACGTATCACAAATCAAAATATTGCATGCTATGGACACCGATTGACATAAATCATAAACATGTATCAAACTAGAGCCACATCCTCTCACATAAATCCTAATTATAACATCATGCTTATTAAGTCATAAGTACCAAAAGGAAACATAGTCAAATAGTCAAATAATAATTCAACTTAAATTGGGGTGATCCCAAGAATGATCAAGCGGAAGCACCTCTAGGAGAACCTAAGGAAGGAAGGAAATGAGTCAGTACGAATACTAAGTAAGTGGGAAAGAAACTGGCTAATAAGAGAAAAATAATAATCAATAAATAAAGCAAGAAAATAAGGCAGTAAACATCACACCATCCCATACTAATACTTCAACCACAATCATACATTCATATATAAATGCTCAGGATTCATGATCCTTGCATACACTTATCTATCCTAAATGCAATCACCTAAGCACACTCTATCTACTTGTGGGGTGCAGTAATCCAACGTAAAGGTCGACCATGACATCCCTATACATCCCATTGCAACTATACCACATGGTCTGGATGCTATGGAACCCTCTCTGCAGCGAGCCTCACATGTGAGAACACAATCAAATTATCCTTGGTTTGTCAAAGCCAAATAATGGCACTATGTAATATAATTCAGGTTACATGAATTCGCATTATCCATACAAGACGAAGATGGCAATTCGCACTATGCTGATATCCAAAGTTTCCCAAGCTGTCTCTGCGTAGTCATGCATTGTAATGCCCTGAACTTTTGTCCGCACGCCCCAGTAGGCCGCTGCCCAAGCCGCAGTATTCGGCCACGGGCAGAAGACCATGAGCCAATACCGCGGGGCCCAATCTTCAGCCCAGTTCGGGCCTGTTCGATTTCTACAGGGTTTTTCCCACTTTTCTAACCCTAGCTTCATTTTTCAGACTGCAGAGACAGCAGCCTTCTTTCCCTCCCTTGCGAACCCTTGCATTTCTTTGGATTTTGGTGGTTTCGGGTGGTAAGATTCAAGCCGGAAAGTCGAGGTAAGTATGTTAATCTCGTTTTCAATGCCGTGTATGGGTGGATTTCAGTCGGGAATTGTTGAACTATGGTTTTGCTTGTAGATCGAAGATTTCATGGTGTTGGAGTGCGTTTCGAGGCTCATAGCTTGAGGGAAAACATATCTCGATTATCAGGCAAGGGTTATTTTCGAGTTCTAAGTGTTTTCTGGCATTTTTCTGGCATCTAACATTTTTTGCATGAAGTTCGAGGAGGCCACGATCAATCCCGCGGTAGGAATACCGCGAGAGAACGATCGCGGGTGCCACCACGCCTTAGGCTCTGGACCAGAAGCGGTACTCGGCCGCGGTCCCTGGACTGCGCCTGAATACCACGGGTCCTCCAGAGGGTTCTGTTCTGAGCCGTGTTCATCCTTAGGTTGGATTTGGTTGTGATATATGACATGTATCGATTACTAGGCTTATGGACTCTTGATTGTGGATTTATATAAGGACTATGGACCTAATTATGGACTAATGGAACTGATCACCTAGTTGTTGAAATGTTGATATGAGTTGTTAAATATTCCTATGAGATGGTTGTAATTGACGATAGGCTAGTAGCCGATGCATGCAAACCTAGAGCATAGGTGATGCACGATCTCCTTATTGGATATGATGAGTCATGTACGAGATGTGAGCCGATATGTGGCTGTGGCAAGCCCGATTTTCGATGTTCACATGATCACTTACTTTCCTCATCGGGATGACAGATCCTCCCTAGGTGAGAGGATATATTCTTATGTTGACACTTGCACTTTGAGTCTCGTTCCCTTATCGGGATGGTAGATCCGCCCTAGGTGGGTGGATAGTGTTATTTGCTTGGTCGGGATGGCAGATCCTTGCGGCTGAGATAGTGACGCGGGATATTCGTCCCCACGCGTAGTGGGTGATAGCTGAGATATGGTTTCCTAGAGCAACCCTGAAGTTGATGGTATCCTCCCTGTTGTTGGAAGCCATATTGCTCGGGTTTTAGGTGTCGGCTAGACACGTATTACATTTAATTTAGATAAGTGTATGCTAGGTCATCTATTTCATGCATCATACTCAGCATTGCATTAATGTATTTTATTGTGGTTAAAGCACCGGTATGAGACGGTGTGGTGTATCTTGCTTGCTTACAGTATTTTCCTTGTTAGTTCTCTCATTTATTCCTTATTTACTCCCTTATTTTCCCCCTCGTTATAGCCCTTGCTCAGTACTGTGTACTGACCCCTTATTTTTCCTTCTTATAGATCATCCCGGAGGCGCAGCAGCATAACATATTGGGGATTGGGTATGAGTGGACACCTTCTAGTTTAGGGTGCATTTGCTTTTCATGTTTATTTTGGATTTGTGTGATTGGGGACTTTGTTTAGTTGTCTTGAGTTTCATTGGATTATGAGATAGACGAGATGTCTGGTTTAGGGCGGGATGCCTGGATATGTGTGAGGATTCATTCATGTGTTGATGGGAGTTTTGAGACTATAGTGTGATGGGATTCTGTTTTGAATACGGTTTAGGAGGTGGTGATATGCGATTTATGGAATTATGGATGTTTTAAATTGGTTGGCATGCCTATGTGTTTTATTATCTTGCTTCCATTGCATGAAGACGTAATTTAAATAACTGCAACCTTTATGTGCTTATTTGTAACTCAGCCTGGTATTGGGGAACCTAAACTAATTAGCTAATAGTTTACTGGAACCGATACGGCAGTGGCATTCCGAAATGGGTTAAATTTTCCGGGCGTTACATGCATATTGTCATTTTATGATCCATCACTAAAGTGATAAAACCTAGAAGCCACTAGGGTCACATGTCAAGTCCTTACAATAGATATCTAACCTATCTCAAGTTAACATGCCATTAGTCCTTTTGAACAAGTCATGGTTTATGTAACAAGTCTTAGCCTAATTCCAACAATCACATCAAATCCATATATCCATGCTAATATCATAAATTCATAATTAGACTAACTACATGAATTCATAACACATTAATGAGTGAAATCATCACCAAGGCAAAAATCATCCCAAGAGGAAGTGAGCTGCCCTGGTCGTGCAGACACATAAACCGGCTTGCGATCAATGACTGCGCCACCGACCTCTGAGCCCCTCTGCTGAACAGTAAACAGGGTTGAACAACTCTAAAAATATTTTTAAACCTTTTGCCTTAATTTCCAATGTGGCTAGCAACCTTCTAGCAAGTCTCGCTCATCCACCGATTTTCCAAAAAATCAAGCCAAAGCTCCAAAATTCAACAAACAAGCCTTAGGTCAAAGTTTCAACAAAAATCCTCAAACTTCTAACAAGATTCAAAAAAGAAAAAAATGATTCTAAGGGAGCAAAAATCATCAACACTTATCTTGGAGGATGATCTACAAGCCTAAGCTTTCCTCTCCTAGCTCCAAACTCTCAAAGATGTCAAAAAATTGGAGAAAAAGGGGTGAAATGAGTGCAAAAATCGGACACAACACACATAAGGCATGTCTGGCACGGATCCCAGGATAGTAGCCCTGAATAGTCAGGCGACAGGGTATGCATTCTTCAAAACTGCGCAAAGGCGACAACTTTTGGTATCTTCAATGTTTCAGGCCATCATTCCTTCGTCCGAGCTTTGATTCAAAATCTGCAGGTTGCGTTGGAAACTAACTTAACGAGGGAATCCACCTGTAACATTTCAAGGTCATCGAACAACTACATCATTCCTAGAATTTTTTAAAGTCGGACCACGTGTACGTGTTTCCATCAATTTTTCTCCGTTCCTTTAATTCATCTTTACTTTGTCGTTCTTGGTCCGTTTTACTCATTTATGACCCCCAATCGTACTAGGACAAGGTTTCTAAAGTTCGATACTCATGATTTCTACAACTCATTGGGACATTACAATAACATTTGGTCCTACTTATGTAATATACTATAAGTTTGTTTTCTTTTGTATACACAAGTTTTATATACACACACATATATACATATATGTTTAGCCAAATTTAAATATTTTATTTTTAAATAGAACATAGATGTATATTTATAAAAAAAATTTATTAAAAAATAGGCAATATATATGTTGTCAACGTAACTAAAAAATCAAAGTCCCCGAATGATTTTTCTTAAAAAAGCCAAAAGTTTCCTAAGTATTTTCTTTTGCTTGTTTCAATTGTTCGTAGACGGTTTTAATTAGTAGAGGGATCAAACCTCAAGTATTCACCATGGAATATGTTATGTCTACCAACTGAACTAAGTTAATTAGGGAAATAAAAGTTTTCAAAGTTGGTAAACATAGAAACTTAGATAGTAGAACAAAACCACAAAAAAGTTGGGGAAGTTTATAAA